>BGNK01001923.1:42478-87437 GCA_003297005.1 Symbiodinium sp. clade A Y106
GTATATATAGATATGTATATATATATGTATATATATGTATATATATGTGTATATTTTGGTATGTTTATGTATATCTATGTGTGTATGTATATATATATATATGTATATATACATATACATATACATATGTATATATATGCATGTATATGTACAAATACGTATACATATGTATATATATGTGTATATATATATGTAATATATGTGTATATATATACACATATATATGTATATACTCTGTTTGCTACTTATTATCTAACAGCGACAAGCAAATGGTCACAACGTTTTTCACTTCGCAGAGCATGTACGTTGAGTGTGCATCACCTGTTGCAGCAGCGTTTAACAATGGACAGCAACTTGTGGTCGTGAGTTTGCATGTGTCCCACCAGGAACGCGTAATATTGAGGTTGGCTTGTTTTCACTCAAGAAATGACGAAGCAGCAGTGTCCGAGTGCTGTTTGCCGTCGCAGTTATGTTCCGGTAAGCTGGCTGGTGGAACCAATTGTATCGTGTCATGAAAACTTAATGTTTTGGGTCAGCATGGCTGCGATCACGCATGTTGGAGCACGAAGCAAATCACATAGCAGTAGATTGGCAACACGTGGGGCCCATGGGCGAGGCTGGACGATGTGAACTAGAAAGGCGGTAACATTTTTCGTTCGAAAAGTGGTGCCAGCCAGGCGGAGGTGCGTTTCCTGACTGCGGAGGGCAACACCGTGTCTACACGTCCGTTGGCACCAGCGGCTGCCAGACTGACGAGCTAGGAGAGGACGAAGCGGAACGACATGCGGCGTGAACCGCTTGACAAAAACTCAGGCAGGCCAGCAGCTTAAAGCTTGGAGCATCGAGCAGGCACGCAGTCGATCCGCACATCACTTCGTCGCCACAATGTTGCGCCACAATGTCAATGTGAAAGGTTTGGCAGGCGGTGCTGGGCGAGCCGGAGGCTTTGGAGCTGTTCGTTATCCTTGGAATCAGCTGTTGGATTCAGCTTTTTCCAGACTGAGGCCTCTTGGGCCTCGACCGAGTCGGTCGGCTTCGGAGACGGTGGAGACGGGAGCTGGCGACAGAATCTGCGCGCAAGCGATCGCAAAGGCTGAGGGGTTGAAGGGTCTCAAAGGCGAAGGCGCTTCAAAGGCAGATCACAGAAGTGTCTGCGACAGGTGTGGGAGGACCTGGGACGTCAACCTGGTTACGGCTACATGCAGGACATGTGCATCAGTGGCTTGCAGCAAATAAGGCCCCTGCTTGCGGAGGGGCTGTGGCCCGGGTCCCGAAGGTGCCGAGGCGGTGGACGTTTTAGGTGCCTGGATGCGGAACTGGTTGGAGTCGGTGCTCGGAGAGGCCCGACAAGTCGAAACCCTCGAAGTGAGTCGAAGCTTCTGAGAGTTCAGGCCACCAGGCTGGCGCGATACCGGCTATCAACAGCAAGGGCATCGAAGGCTGGAATTGTTCAGGACTCTCGGATTCGTACCGTACTGGCTGCTAACTGCTGAGGCTGATGCGCTCCAGAGTCAGAGCCAGTCTCAGATTTTCGTCAGTCTTGTGAGCTGGCATTGCTGTTTTGCTCAGGATCACAGCTGCAGACATCCAGTTGGCAGTCAGGATACGGCTTCAACAAGGTTTGCTTGAGACACGACCCGCCCTGTCTTTGAATCACTTCCTGTCAGGTCTGGATGGCGCGCACTTCGCTGAGTTGCAAAGGAGCTTTTTTGGGGAATTAGGGTAACCTTCACTCAAATCGCGGGAATCCGGGATGTGTGCGATCGTGTGCAAGGACTCTCTGCTCAGCATTGCCTGCTGCACGATGACGGAAAAAGAAACAGCTGGCAGATGTTTGAGCAGGGCCAGGCCAGAAGGATGGAATTTGGGACAGTTTTGTGATGCCTTGCTGCCTACAGAGCTTGTGATGGCTCGCAGAGGCCCTGCCACTTTTCAGTATCCTTCAGCGCTGCCATGAGGCATGTCCTCGGGCAGCACGTTCGTGCCTGTGGGCACCGCGCCTTCAGCACGGAGAATCCCAAAGTCATGATTTTGGGAACTGGTTGGGCAAGCTTTCGTGTTCTTGCCGACATAGACACCAAGAAGACAGACGTCACGGTCGTCTCTCCTCGAAACCATCTGCTGTTCACGCCAATGTTGGCATCTTCCGCACTGGGGACGGTGAATCAAAGATCGATTTGCCAACCTGTGCGTCCGCTGGTGGCGAAAAAGAATGCCACCTACTATGAAAGTGCTGTTGTTGCGATTGACAAAGCGACGAAGAAAGTCAAATGCAGAACAGTGGGAGGGGAAGAGTACATGCTACCGTACGACAAACTGGTGGTGGGAGTGGGCTTCCAGCCGAACGACTTCAACATCCCAGGTGTGAAGGAGCATGCCCTCTTCATGAAGGAGACGGCAGATGCTACGCGATTCAAAGACCATGCACCAGGCTGAGAAGTTTGGAGAGCGGCATCAGTGCATGTTGTCTGGGGGCATTAGGGCAAGACGAGATAAGACTTGCAAACCGAGGTCTTGGAGAAGCTGGAGGAAGCCTCCTACCACCACGCGTTGGACAACGATCTCTCTGTGAGCGACGAGGAGCGGGCGAGGATCCAGGACTTGCTGACCTTCGTCGTAGTAGGAGGTGGTCCCACGGGAGTCGAGCTCGCTGGGGAGCTAACAGACTTCCTCTACAACGAGGGTGCGAAGCTGTACGGTCACTTGAAGCACTCAATCCGTGTTCACATGTTCACCTATGACCTCCTAAACACCTTCGATCAGGACTTACAGGATTATGCCCTGACCCACCTGCAGAGAAAGCAAGGGGTTCAAATTCATCTTGGTGCCTTTGTTCAGAAAGTGGAGCCCAACGTGGTGCACGTCAAGACGGGAGAGAGCCTGATGTCGATTCGCTATGGCACACTGGTGTGGTGTGCCGGCATCAAGCCTCACCCATTCGTGAAGTCTTTCGGCTTTACGATGAATGACAGAGGATCTCAGATCCTGGTAGACCCTTACTTGAAAGTGAAGGGGGAAGATGACATCTATGCCATTGGCGATTGTTCCACCATAGAAGATTACTGGCTTCCGCAAACAGCGCAAGTAGCCAATCAACAGGGGCAGTATCTGGCCAAAGTGTTGAGTCAGAAAGACCCCTTGAATATTAAGCCGTTCGAGTTCCACAACAAGGCACGGCATCCTGTTGACCTTTTTGGGTTGCATGTTTTGGCTATATCGGTTTCACATGTTGTGATGTTTAGCGCTTCACGGCGTTAGAACAAAATCCTGATGAAGTTTAAAGTACTACAGTCAGTTGCGGTCCTTTTTGTTCTTGAAGGGGACAATGGCGTATCTGGGCGGCTTTACGGCTGTCATGGCCAAGCTCCCGGGTGTGAACCGGGTCACTGGCTTTGTTGCGTTTCTTGGCTGGCGGTTCACCTACTGGTTCCTCCAGCTTTCGATGCGAAATCGTTTCATGCTGTCCACCGACTGGCTTCGAGGCTCCTCTGCACCAGCAGCTTGTGGCAGCTTGTGGCAGCTTGTGGTGTGGTCTAATTCCCCTTTAAACAACCCTACGCCTTTCGGCTCCTGCTTTCCGGTGCCCAGGAACTTTGATTTTCGGCCGTGATCTCACGAGATTTGGGCCCCGGTCCAAACCCGAATGATGCTTGGACGTGTTGCACTGTCGGTTGCACCGTGTCAAAAAGCCTCTTGCAACGGAGTGCTCTCTCTGTCTCTCTCTGACTCGTGGCGCCGTCCTTATCGTGCAGATGGTCTGCTTTTGCAGCATGCGCCATGACTGTAGCGATCAGCAGCTGCGAAAATGCAGACGCCCAAGTCTTGCAGATTCTCTTGGTAGTGACACAGTGCAAGACTCGACACGAGTCTGGCTTCAGCCGCCGAAGCCAGCCATGCCAGCCCGGCCTTGCTCACCCTGATCTTGTTCACGTCTCCATCAAGTTCTTCGAAGCCAGGCAGGGAGACACCGCCAGCGCCATGAGAGCAGAGGATCACATGTAACTTTCTTCTGCACTTTCGCTTTGCGGGAATTTCGCGGCTGACTGCATGATAGTCACGCGGCTTGTCCTTGTGCAGGTTCGTCATGGGGAAGGACAGAGTAGGGTCCGGGTAATGCATCACTTCTCAGGCTCTTGCTTTTGCAAAGTCAGGAGGGCCGGCGTCGACTGATCAACGAAGGCGCATCTGCGGCGAGGCTGTGACGCCGGCATGACCGCCGAAATGTTGTGCAAGGAGTGTCTGCCGACCTAAACTCGCTCAGACGCTCAGAGTCGTTGGCGTAGTCTTACAGGGACTGGAACCCAAGCAGAAGCACCAAGGCCGAGCTCGTCCCTGTCGAGAGAGGGAGAGGGCGGACTGCAGGCGCTCCCTCAAAAAAGCTTTGGGCCTGCCATCTCCGAGCCGTGCCAGGAAAAGGAAGCTCCATCTCCGAGCCGGGAATGTCGGAAGCCACAGTTTTCACGGTGCGAAAGGATGTGGCATGACACGGCATGACCGGTCGCTGCTAGATCTGGCACAACCGGAAGTTGATATGCACGCCTCTGCCAGTGTTCAGCGCCCAGAGACGGGATGCGCCATTGCAGTGGGAGTTTGCTAACCATAGCCGCCATAGCCATAGCCGCCATAGCCATAGCCGCCAGGCATTCATCACAGAGCCGGAGCTGTCAAGTTGGGAGGACTGCGTGTGCCGAAGCACCGAACCGCAGCCCAACAAGAGCCAGCAAGAGCCGCGCGAAGACCAGGGCCGGGGCGCATCTAAGCATGTTTAGGCCTTTCAGCCTTTTGACCTGGCTTCGCAGCGACCCTGCGATGCGAAGAGCCTTGTTGGGGTGGTTGACATCACGGAAGCCTTTTGTCCTGTGAGTCAACTGCTTCTGTTGTGGTCTCGCGCACGCCCTGTGCATGGCATCCATGCGCAACTGCAGGATTCATCATACTGGATATCTATGGTCAAGCAGAGCATCTCTTCCAGTATCTCGGAACGCCGGAAGCTGAGCCACGACGACTGGCCAGGTTTTATGCAATCGAGGCTTTGGGTGAGTGTGGCTCGTGCCAAAGTGGTTGATACTGGTAGTACAAGGTGAGACGCTTATCACCGAACTGAAGCAGGCACAGCTGCAAAACCGATGCCCGAAGCAGTTGCCGGCCTGTCACTTTCGTTGTTTGTGGCAGGTTCTGCAGGCGGCGGTCCGTGAGCGGGGAGAGTGGCAAAAGAAGGCCTCCCGACGTTTCTCCGCGTGGAGAGTCGTTGGAGAGTCCGGGGAGCATGGTGTACAGGTCAAGGCGATGCGGCGTCAGCGGCTTGGTTTTGTCTCTCAGCCCTGCGCCAGACAGAGCTTTTTGTGCGAGGTTTCCGCATCCCTCCGGAGCCGGGCCACTGGCATGCCCGAAACTCAGCCGAGCGGCAGTACCTGAGCAGGAATTGGGGGGAAGCTGGCAGCTGGCTGAGGAGTCGGTAACCTCTGCACTGACCTGGAGGATGCGTGAGGCGCGTTGTGAAAGCGTACCAAACAAAGCGTGCTCGTTTTCCGATTTTCTACCTCGAGAGGTCGAAGCCTTGCAACGCGAAATCACGCTGCTGGAAATGAGGCAAAGGGGAGAGCGCAGGGCTCAGATGGCTCAGGATTCACAACGTGACTCGAACTCTCGCGAGTGCTGACACGCCCAGGCAGCGCGACATGTCCCAGCTCCAGGCGAGGCAAAGCAAGAGGACACCGGAAATTTCTGCTCCCTCCGATCCCTCCGAGCCTCCGAATCAAAGACTCCCACCAGTGGAGGAGTGTGGGAGCAGAGGCACGGGCAGACGAAGCGACCCGGGGCCTGCGGCTGCGTCGAGCACCCTCACTCTGAGGCTAGCCGGTCTTTTCACCGCCGGAGCTCCGGCCGCGAGCCGAGGGAACGGGTGCATCGGTGCAGTCACCCCGACGAAGCCGTGCCAATGCATGTCATTTTTTTACCTGATATGTTTTTGGTTCCGGGTTTGTGCTCACTTGCAGCAGCGCGCCAGTATCATCGCCACCACCGTCCTCACCACCATCCCCACCACTATCCTCACCATCCTCACCATCCTCACCATCCCCACCAGCCCCACACCACCGCCGCCGCCAGTCACAGCGTCCGCATCACAGTCCGTCCGCATGCAATGCCACGCTCGCAGCCAGTGCACATGTGCCGCAGCAGCTGCAGCATTGTTACGTCAGCGAGCAGGTTTACCACCGCAAGGGGTGGGTGGTGAGGTCTTGTATTCTTTCGTGACAGCTCTCGCGTGAAGCATTTTGTTGCTCGTTATCCTGGCGTCGCATGTGTGAGTGTCCAGAACCGACGTCGACGCAACATTTGTGAGAGAATTCTGATTTCTTGGCTTCATTACACGTGTCGGATGCGATGCGGTGGAACGACCCAGTCAAATTGCCGGCACCCAGTCTTCCCTGTTATGTGAGCACCGCAAGAACTTTTCTTTGCGGGCCAACGGCAGAAGCGACATCCGAGGTGCGCTCACTTGTCGGGAAAGCTCAAAGTCCGGCTCTCTTGGATGGCGCGCCTGCAGATCTGGGGACCCCAAATCCTATTCGACCTGACACTGTGTAGCAGTAGATCTTGCAAAGCAGATCAACAACTCAGCCAGGTGTACCTAGGCTTGCTCGGGCCGAACAAACATGCATGGCCCATCTCTCCTCTTGAAATGTTCGTTGGCGCTTCATTCACGAGTTTGCTTTTCGCCGGGCAGGGCTGGCGCCCGGGCAAGACCAAAGCCTGTGACCTCAAGCAAGCCGAGGTGGGGCCCATTCGAGGCAGTATAGACTGACAGTGTAGATGCCTGTCTGCAAAGCCCCAAACGTTCCGCAGATCTCTTCATGTGCTCCTAGAGCCCAACCTTGGGTCTTTGGTGCGCCGGCGGCAAAGGACAGAGGCAGCAGCTGAGTAGTTTTTCTGATTTGAAACCGCATTTTGCCTTCCGTGCTGCCGATGATGTTGCTCGGAACTTCGCTTCTCCTTCGTGTCCTCTCCGTGCAACAACCCCCGAAGCTTTCATCGGAGGTGCAGCCCCTTTCCGGGGGCCTTTGCTCTCGTGCCAGAAGAGGTGACACAGAGGCTCGGCATTGTCCAGAAAGCTTTGTGTGGCTTTGCAGTTTTGCTGACCTTCTGCTTGCAGAAGGTCTACATGTGGGGATGGGAGCCCAACGATGCCTGCTTCCAGGATCGAGAGTTTGCGCGGCGGGCTCATGTCTTTCGTCCAGCTCATAAAACCGGAGCACAGCTGTGTCATCTTACCTCCGAAGAGAAGAGTTGTGCTTCAAACTAAAGCTCTCTTGCTCAAAGGTTTTCGTCGTACACCTTGCCGGACGTACGATGCTGAGACTGAGAGCGTTTGCTTAGCCTGGATGCTGGAGAAACCACGAGCGGGACAGGTTCCCCGTCTGGGGCACCGAGAGGCCATTGTCGAGGCGGGTGTGCGGGTCTCTTCAAGCACAGGCCACATAGCCTTGGGGAAGGCGCAGCTCCTGCACGAAGTGATGAGCGGCTGAGAGCAAAGCAGCAACTGCTTGTAGAACAGCCTGTCATTCCTCAATGGAAAGGCAGAATCAGAAGCTTCAGCGGCAGCCAAGAAGGTCGTCGCACCTGGAAGAAAAAGGCGCCTCCATACAAAGCTGTTGACTGGCCTGTGTACTCCGTCCCGTGGCCTTGTCTCCTGCAGCTACGGGCTACGAGGCTAGCAGATCCTTTAAAGATGTCATGTGCCTCGAAAACAGACGAGGACTTCATGCGATTGGCTTTGGAAGAAGCCAGGGCTGCGATGCTGGAGGGCCGATCGGTTCAGGCCTTGAGCAGCGTGTTGGGTTCGAGGTTTTTCTTTTGGATCAGTGGCATGCTTAAGAGAGCGGTGAGGACCATGAGTGCATTTCTGAGGAGAGGTGCCTGTGGGCTGCATCTTGGTCAATCAAACCGGAGATGTGCTTGCACGTGCGGGCAACGAGACGAACCGTTCCCGGAATGGCACCATGCTGGAAGGGTAGCGAGGCTGTGCTGTGTAGACACGCTGGAGGCTCACCACGTAGAGGAGAGCCTGCTAAGGCACGCGCCACTGCGAGTTTGTGGCCTCTGAGAGGGTGCTTCGGCAGGCGCTTGCAGTACTGGGGAAATCTAGTCACTGGTCGATGTGCTTGCGGCGCTGGTGTTCAAAAGCCCGAGGCAGATGGCCCAACACTTCTTCGAAGTAGCACGCTGTACGTGACTCTGGAGCCCTGCATCATGTGCGTCACTTGGCTCATGTTGCCTCATCGTCCTGCGAAGTTTTCAGCTTGAGATGCTTCGACGTGCCAGAAGGCCGCAGCTCTGCAGTATCTCGGCATCCCGGAAGTCGTGTTTGGCTCTGCGAATGTTCGCTTCGGTGGATGTGGCGGCGTTTTCAAGATTCACAAGATGAAGGTGTCGAAATCAGGCACCGAAACATGCATTGCTCCGAAGCGCTGCCACATCTTGTCGGAAGGGTGTTTTCTGCGGTTTTTTCATTCGGTAAAAAGGAAAGGTTTCAACCCGAATCCTCCTCCTCCTCCTCCTCCTCGCCCTCCTCGTCGTCCTCCTCATCACCATCAGCTTCTTCTTCAGTCGCAGCCAGAACGTCCTGGTCTAGTGGGTGCTGTTTCAAGACGCCATATGTGTCTCGGTCGCTGGAACAAAAAAGTTGCGGCTAGTACGAATTCGTATAGAGAGCACGCACTCACTTGAGTGCAAGTCTGCTTCCTTGACAAGTCTTCAGTTTCCTTTTCGGATGCAAGAGAAAAGGGTAGTTAAACTTTGACCAGCAAATATAAATCGAGGTGGACAAGGGTGATTTAGAGCACGGTCACCGTTCCAAACCAATGGGTAGTCGCGTCGCTCGGCAACTCCACGCTTAGTGCTGGCTACCGCTACCCTATGCAAAGAATCACGGCTATGGGGAGGTTGATTCTGGCACAGCACAAGAACGTACATTGAAGTCGAAGTGTCTTCAGGGTCTCCAAGCTCAGCCGTTTTGGAATCCGTATCATCATCAAGAACATAGTCGCTGCTATCTCCCACGAGCACGGTGTAGTGACCTGAATGGATGTGCAGGCCATGGTGCCTCACTGTCATGTGCACTTGATACAACTGGCAATCCACGAGGTAGCAATGCGGAAGTGAGGCATGTAGAGTGATCCTGGCAACAAGCACAATTATTGGGTTTTGGCCAAGACACTTGCCCCCAGGTACAAACACGGCGGTAGAGCTGTGAGAGCACACAGGGTTTCCTGCATGTGCAAGTGCTTGATGAGCTTCTGGACGTGCGGTGTTGGCGTGGTGGGGAGCGGGAGCGAAATGCCCAAAGTTAGGGGGCCTATGCGTGGGACTGTCGGCCCTCAGTCATAGGACTTCCTTGCTAATTGCCCTATTGGATTGGACACGATCACACTCACACTCTCTCTCCCACACTCTCTCTCCCATACACCCACCCACACAGCGACCCACACACCCACACAGCGACCCACACACGCACACGCACACGCACACGCACACACACACGCACACGCACACGCACACACACACACACACGCACACACACACGCACACACAACGCCCACACAGAACACATACTCGCACACAGACAACACACAACACACGCAACACACACGCATGTGCACGTTCGACACAGCGCACATGCACCATCACCAACATGGCACACGTCTACGCACACAAACACGCGTATCATAACCGCTGAACTCATTTGGTTGTTACACAGTTATACGGGACTTTCACTTTACCGTCTGTGGCAGTGACTGTCGCAACGGAGCGAGAGGCTCCCCCCAAGTCCCTCATTCGAGCTTACTCCAACACTGCACGCTCATGCACCACTGTTGGGCGCAGAGCTCGGGCCCCAACAGTACTGCACTCGCCGAATCTCCTCGCAGGAGACCCACAGCGATGCGGCGTACTAGCGGCACCCACGTGACGCAAAAACTGGCACTGTCTCACTTGCTAGCGATTTCGGTGAGTTTGTCAACCGACGCCTGCAATTCACGAGACATGTCGCTTGCAGGTGCTTGACCCTTCTTCTCAACAGCTCCTGTCGCAACAACTCCTGCTGACGCAGCCTCGAGCAGACTATGATGAGCAGGGCTTACCGCCAGGAACAGCTTGAACTTACCTTTGTTGAACGCTTTCTTCAACTTGGCGATGTACACAACGTCCGCAAGCATGTCTGGCGATGTCATGGCCGCACGGTGGGCATCGATCACCGCCTTCGATGTACCATCCAATGTCTCTTGCTGAACAGCCACCTGTGTGAGAGCTGTCCATGCATATGCATGAACCTCCCCCTCTGGCAGTGAACCTCCGGACGATCGCACCATTTTGGCCTTCAAGTAGCTTCCAACCCCTGCCTTCACTGTGCTGATAATGGGATTGGGCTCACGCACGACAAAGGTTTTGAAGACAGCACTTTGAAGCTTTCTGATCTCAAGCCCCTGTCTCAGCGTCATCTTGGAGACAAGTAACAAGGCTTTGCGCACAGTCTCGGCATCTTCTCCCGTAGAAAGTGCTCTCATCTTTGTTGGAGGCTGGTTGCCGTTGTCATTGGCATGACGTCGTTGTGCAGTCCATGTGTCCATGCCTCCCATGCTGGCACGTCTGGGTCCTGAAACACTCTGTGAAGCTGTCAGAAATGCGCTCGAATGTGCGCAAACATCTGCGACAAATCAGCACACTCATGTTTACAAATTCGGCATTCCAGGTCATCAGGCTCATTCGGCTTGGTAACAACGACGCTTCCACAACGAGTGCCTTCAGGGCATGCTCCAGTGAGCAACCTATGTTTTATTGTGTTTTCGTGTGGACACAATCGAGGCATGAACCATAAGGCACCACGGACATTGGTTGACATGTGCGGCTTTGTAAGAATCGTCCAACACGCCGTGATTGCTTTGTTTGCTTCTGAACTGGAGTAGCCGTAGATCACGCAAACACTTAAACTGCTGACCACACACTTGTCCACTGTCAAGTAGCATATTGCATGTGTGTGCCAATGTTTGTGGCTCCTCATCCGTGTCTTCACTTTCAAGCGCCGGGTGATGCACATAGCCGGGGGGTGGAATGCGAACCGATAGTTCCTGTGCGCGCAGCTCCGAAACATCAACATGCATCAAGTTTTTTGCCTGTTCAGAAAAGAAAGGTAGCACCTCTCCATTAGCCAGGTCAACAAGCCAATATGCGGAATCCAAGCAGCGCAAAGCTTGTACGTCTTCCCAATAGGTTTTTGCAGGTAGACAGCCCACCGTCTGGTTGTCTTGTTGGCTCACCATCAAAGAACATAGTCCCGAAAATTGCGGTGATGACCTGATGATGTTTGCAGGGTCACGGGCAAGACATTGTAGAAACTTAAGTCTTCTGATGCGCAGTTCAACTCGTGAGGATGCAATGCCCAAATATCGGAAAACTGCAGAGTTGGGAACACTACGATAATGGATTTCCCCATGCTCATCTTCGGTCTTCTCACAGGCGGTGCCGCGCATGAGACGCCTACCGTATGCAGTGACAATGCGACAATGCGATCAAGCTTCTCATACTGTCTACGGCCCAATACCAGGCATCCACTCCCGCCAGAAGCACCTCATAGACCATGCCGAGGAAAACTGATCTAAGCCCCCGCTGTGGAAGTTCCCTGTGATGCCATAGTCCTTTGAAAGTGCACCACAAAACATAAGCAGCTTTGGCCCGTTTCTCAATCTCCGGGCCGCATTGCCCATCAAAGTGTTGAAGTCCCCCAAATACCGTGCTTCGGATACTGCTGTCCCATCCTGCATGCCATGTTGAGTGACATGTTTGGTGTAACGGCGACTGTTTGTGCCCTTGAAAACGGTAATATGTTGCTGCTTGTTGACGTTTTGAGCCATGCTGGCTTTTGACAATTCCTCATCAAGTACGGCGTTGCTTTGTTGTACACGGGAGTCATTGTCACGTGGGGTTATCCGGTCCTTTATTTGTTTTTTGAATGTAGTCGTTTGCGCAGCGGTCGTTCTTGTGCTGTAGTGATACACGTAGCAGTAACGAATAGTTTTAGACAACAGTAAGAAATACTGGTAGTAGCAGTAAAAATGAAACACAAACGCCGGCAAGACATCAGTTCCGCCCATAGCACTAACAGAAGTAGTCGTCGTCGTAGTTGTTGAAATCACAGTAGTGCTTCGACCGCCGCCAGTACGACTGGGGCTGCTACCAGAACGGCTGCTACTCATGCTGCCACTGTTATTTACTACCGCTGCATGGCGACCATACCATTAACACCGCCATGACTACCTCCCATCACCACCAGTACAACAACAACAACAACAACTACTACTACTACTACTACTTGATTATTATGACTACTACTACAACTCCACTACTATTCCTATTACTATTACTATTACTATTACTATTACTATTACTATTACTATTACTATTACTATTACTTGCAGAATGAACCGTGCGTGCGCTGTTAAACTCGCATGTCAGAGGGCCAAGTCAGCTGCTGCACACCTTGGTGACTTACGGACCCTCGGGAAACGTTGCCATTTTGGGTCCAGTCGCGGCGGGGACCGATCTACCTGATCTCCCGCGGGTTTTCCCGTTGGCTGTTTCTGCATGACGGTCACACAGAACACCTTGGGCGATTACACTTGGGTGGAGCATGAGGACGTGGAGCAGCTCCAGGCCTGGATCCAGGCACAGCTGGAGGAAGCCAAGGACCCTAGTGTTGTTCTTCCTTTGATTGAAGACANTGGGTGGAGCATGAGGACGTGGAGCAGCTCCAGGCCTGGATCCAGGCACAGCTGGAGGAAGCCAAGGACCCTAGTGTTGTTCTTCCTTTGATTGAAGACAAAGTGGTCATGCTTCAGAAGGATTTTCCGTACCTGTCCGTCATCGACCTTTTTAGTCGTTCCCACCCCTGGTGGGACGCAGTCTGCCGCTTCTACTCCTTTGTGCCAGCCGAGTTTGGCAAAATCAAAGGCCAGGACATCACGCCCACGGTCCTTGCTCGTTGGCACTGCCTTCGAAGAGAGGACCGAATCAAGTTGTTGGCCCATGTGGACGCGACCTCCAAGGAGTTCTTCGACGATCCGAGCCTGTTCATCAGCGGCCTCATGTACATGAGAAAAGCTCCCCTTCAAGAATGTGGGCGGTGGTCCTGTCCCTTCCGACTTTGACAAGGGAGGAGCTCATGGGTCATGGGCAACGACAGGGCGGAGGTCCAGTGCATTGATGCAGCCAAGGGCTTCTACCGGCTTGTATCCCCGGACGTCTTCCCGGAGAGGATTTTCCGAAGCGAGAAGCGAGGTGGCTCAGGTCTTCCGGTCTCTGCCCAAACTGGTGGTCGAGAGGATGGTTGACAACCTGGACCTCTCCAGCATGTCTCTTTTGGAGGATGCTATCCTCAACATTGGGGGGGCACCTTCGCAGCCGCATGGCCACCCTAAGGCAGGATGCCTCGTCCCCACACCTCTGCTCTTCCTTACATCTGCTGGAATCGGGGGTGTGGTGGTCGGTTTGCCTCCTCAGCGTACTCGGTGCTTTCTTTGCTCCAGGTCCGTCCTGCCGGTTTTGGAGGCCACGGCGTCGATCGAGGCGCCGTCCCCTGACAAAATGATTGATGGCACCTGGAGGAGCATCTCGGAGTCATTCAAGGAGGACTTCAAGTGCCGCTACGGCCGCCCTCAGACGGACTACGAGCGCAAGCTCCCTGGGACTTCCCTTTCGGTGACCCTCAACAAGAGCAACTCGGTGCCGATGGCCGGGGGGGGAGTCCCCTACTCTCCGGCAGAGCTTGCGGCGATGATGGAAGACCAGGCGGGCAAGGGCCTCCTCTTTGCCTCCGACCTCGACTGCCCCCGCTTTGACTCCAAGGACGAGGGCGCGGAACAGCGGCCCCACACGGTGGGGGTTGTGTTCTCCCCGGACATGGCAAATGCTCAGATCGCACTTCAGGATGCGGCTGAGCAATTTTCGGGGGCCTCCACTTTTAAAGAAGCAATTAACCTGGAGAACAAGGAGCACCGGGGACGAGTCCTCAAGGCGGCGGCCGGTGTGGCGATGGCGGTCCTACAGTGCCACTCCAAGTTGGTGGCCTGGGCCCTGGACAACGACAGCACCAGAGCAGTCTTCAAGGACAAGGGGGCGGACGTCTTTGGCTGCTGTGCACGGGGTTCCTTGCCCTTGATCTTTGTGGTCCAGAAGGGCGTGATGGCTCACACCATCAAGGAATTTGCGGATGTCTCCACGGTCAACACAGTTTTGACCAAATTGGGTCTGGCGATCTGGTCCACGGACGGACCTCGATGGACGAGCTCAAGCTCGCGCCACACGGGCCGCAAGGGACCTGGGGAGCACGTTTCCCAGAGCAGCCCCCAATTGTGAAGCCGGCTAAACCGGATTTGCAAGAAACCCTTCCAATCGCAGATAGCCCACTGTTCTACGGCTTCGCGAGTTCACGCTCACCCAGTTCCTAGGCAGCACCGCGTCGCATGACCGACCGCGGGCGTGCAACTCAAGAGCTACACTACCCGTACAGCCGTGCACACTTGGCACGCCTAGTAGCAAAACACAAGGCACTTGAGCCAAAACGTTTCGTTTTGGACAACATACACATTAACAACAACATGCAAGAATTACAGCAAGGCTACGCAGAGACTGCGCATGTTCCTGACACATGTATGGCAGCTGACAAACAACTACCACCACCGCTACCTTTACCACTGCGACTCCCACTACTACCACTACTACTACTACTACTTCTACTACTTCTACTACTACTGCTATTACTACCACTACTTCCACGACCACCACTGCTACCACTACTACCACCGCTGCCACTACTACCCCTACTACCACTACTACCACGACTACCATTACCACCGCTACTGCCACTACATACCACTACCAATGGCATGACTACCACGATTGCTACGACTGCTGCTACTGCCACTGCCGCTGCCAAGCGGCAGTGTCACTGCCAGTGCTATGCTGCTATGCTACGGCTAGTGCTGCTGCCACCACTGCACCGATGGTCTTCATTAACAACAACATATGCATGTGTTTCTAGGTTTTCATCATCTTATCATTTTCCTTATTATCCTCATTGCCACCCTCATACAGTTGCATATATTAAGTTGTCATCAAAATTGAGGCATGTTCATATCTTATGCATCATCATCACCATCATCATCATCAGCACAAGCAGCATCATCACCACCCTCACCACCGTCTGCATCGTTTTCACATTTTCCGAATTGCATTCAACAGTCTTTCTTATCGTTAGCTCCATATAGGGCGATGGATTGTATTATAATGAATGAGGTTCTGCTGATGATCTTGTTGGCAACGATGACCATGATGATAACTGGTGTGGCTATGTCGTTTGTCAAGTTCGCATCATTAGACGTGCATGTGCTCTTCACAACTATTGCGTGTTCGAGAGTGTGCATTGTTCCCATCTGGGTTGCACTGCGCACATTGCAGCTTTTGGACGTACACGCATGCGTGCCTTTGTATTGGATGTACCATGAGCATGCACGTCAGTACTGATGCGGGCATGTGTGCTCTTTGCCCGGTTTCGCTGAAATCACGAAATGCTGCAATGCCGTTTCATTTGCAGGCCTGAGCGCTCATAGATGCCATGCAAAACGGCACTTGATTGGTCAAAAATCCTGCTCATGGGCATGATGTGTATTGATGACTAGCGATATTCCTTTCTTCAGGTTCCGCAGTATATCTTCTGCTATCGGGAGCGGGTGAATAAAGATGTGTCCTGCTCTCAGCGTAATTGCAGACAATTTTTATGTTCTGCACATCTTGTGAATCTTGTCTCGTTTGTCTGAGGGGCACCAGCCTGTATGTGGTGATGCTCGGGGGATACCGTGTCTTCTATGCGCTGAATTGGATCTACAAGAAGGCGCTGCCAGCAACACTGCAAATGCATGCCGTTTTTGACTTCCAGCAGAGATTCCAGTGTTGATACTTGTCCGGCAGATCAACATGCCTCGCTACTCCGACATCCAGTCTTGGATTGGTGGCCTTGTCGAGATCATGTTTTTCCTCGATTTCTTGAACTACAGGCTCCTGGACCCTACGAGAATCTGAGAAGTACCCAGGAGAGCGGTCCGGTGGCATCAGGGCATGAACCTTCCGTTGTTGTTTCCAGGTTCACTGGAAATAGCATCCTCCGGTCCTTCGTGCTGAAAGTTGATACAAAAATCAACGAAATCAGCGACCAGGCCGGTCTGTTTCGAGGAGGATAGGACCCACGGCCCATGTTTCATTGCGAAACCCACGAGCACAGGAAATGAAAAGTTGCCATCGTCGTCAGGTGGAATCGAAAGTGCTGGGTTCAACCTCGCGATCAGAGCGTGCTGACACTGAAGGAGGCGAGATGAGGAGGCTCGCCAATGTCTGAGCGTAGAAACGCTGTTAACATGAGAATCAATATTTCCTTGGGTTGAGCAGCCGGCCTCAAGGCGGCGCAAGCAAGACGAAGATCGTCCGATGGAGGACACAGCTGCTTGTAGACCTAGAAGATGGAAACTGGGACCGGTTGACTTTGGCAGAGCGAGACAGAGAGAGATAGAGAGACAGAGCGAGCAAGCCTGGCGAGTGTGGCGACCTGGAGGATGTTTGAAGACTGTTCTCAGTCAGAGACGGCAATGCATCTCGGACAACAAACATCCGTTCGAAAGAATCTTCGACCGCCGTGGCTGCTTTTTTGACCTTGATGTGGACTTCACGGATGGCATGAATTTGTATCTGATGAGACCCGCATACGAGCCGTACTGAAAATTTCGGCAGGAGTAACACTCCCAACCAGATATGGACTGTTGTAGCTGGTCCACGATACCCTGTGCATAGTGTCTTATACGAAGGCTTCATGTCGTGCTATGGGTTTCTCAGAGCCCCAAGTCAAAGTTTGGAGATCTGCAGCAGATGTCAGTCCGTCACTTTGCTCTGGCGTCAGAAGGTAATGCACTGCCTGCAGCCATGGGCCGTGTCTCCGCCGAAGGCGCTCACTGCCTGGCCCGATGCGTGCAATGGTCAGAGGTCGTGCCGTCAACCGAGACCTGTCAAGCCTACCGGATGCACTATCTGCAGAAGCTGTCGAAGCTTGGCTGGTATGGCTTGCACATCCTTGCATCTTGCAGATGTGCGACTAGAAGGTACCATCACAGTTGACATTGGCAGTTGGCAGCTGCATGTCTCCAACCACTCCGCTTTGGCGCGCTTGTCATCCAAGTTGTGGCATCCATTGTGCTATCCCGGTCGAAAGCTCAAAGTCGCATGCACGCCCATCCTGAGCCTTGGTTGAAGTTGCTGCACGGAGAGGTCTCTGTGCCTTTCGCGAGCTTCTGCAGTTTATTGCTGTCGAACTTCTGGGCCGAGCCAACTCATGTACTCTTTTCAACAACGTATTTGCTCGTTTTTGTAAGCAGTGCCTGACAAGGCTTTCCAAGTTTCGACACAGTGTGGTCTGGAAACCAATCCGCTGCTGCGGCCAGCAATTATGCAATGAGACATGTACATGTCGAGCTGCACTTACCTTCGAGGTGGCTCGCTATTCCAAAGGGTGGTGTTGATTTCAATGTCTGTGTTCCCGGCTTGGTCATGATGATTCATGATGAATGTCCGCGGCGGCAGTCTTGTGTCGTGTCGACAGGCGCCTGTAGCCGACTATGACACGATGCGATCTAGTTTAAAAATGGCTCAAGGCTTTCCGAACACCACACACACACACGGCGTAGCGGCATAGCGAGTTTGCCCATGACGGTCCTGAGGGCGAACGCATCACCCATGCCGAGGTTTCAATTGGCTAAAGTCGCTGTGTCCGGTGAGCAGCCCGCAAACACTTTCGTACAAGTAGCTTCAACCACAGGCGGGGCCGGCAGGGTCAGGTGTGCGGAGGGCCCAGGACTTTACGGCTCAAAAGCCCCGCATCGGAGCTGCGTCAACCGGCTGACAGGTTTGAAGAGAAGACATGGCAACATCAACCAAGGCCATGCTGACAACTCGTGATGAGCCTTGCATATATCGTGATGTAATTTGTTGCCTGGTATTCGATACCTTGCAGGCTTGCAGATCGGGATTTGCAGATGTGAAGAACTGGTTTGCAGGATGTTGCAAGCTGTTGCGACGAACCACCTGGAAGTCGTAGCGAGGATGCGATAAGGAACAGACATTTCGTTGCCTGCCTGTGCTATCCTTCGGCTTTCCGCAGATTGCGTGGTAGCTCGATGCGATGATCGAGGCTGAAGCTGAGATGGGAGCAGAGAGTGCATCTGCAGCTTTGCGAAAGCGGACTCGTGTCAGGTCGTTGGTCTCTGGTAGTTGCAGATGGACACGGAAAATGCGGCCATCAAGTTGCTGCGCACCTCTGCGCGGTCTTGCCCGACCTCCTGGAGAAGGCTGCATTGTCGCAAGCCAGGGCACACGTCTGCGTCTAAGCCCGAGGCTATCCAGAGCGATCGCGTGACCGACTCCATAAAGAAAGCTTTTGCAGAAGCGGAGGCGTCGCTGTGAATGTCGCGTCTTTCTTTGAGACATGTTGGCTGTTGGCTACAGTCTACAACTTCTACAACATGCAGCGTTGCTGCATTAAAGTGTCAGGCAGATTTGGAAGCTGCAGCGGCTGAAAATGGCTTCGATTTGATCACATCAGGCAGGAGACACCTTTAGGTATGCTTGGCTTCAAACTCATTCAACCGACTTTGGTCTCATGTTTGTAGAAGTATCGCACCGATGACCCGACACTGTCGAGGAGCATCTGTTGTGACGGCCTCGTTAACAGAGGAGGCCTGTTTTTTTCTTGTTTGCTACAAATTCGAAGAGCTACTATGTTACTATGCTTACTAGGCAGGATCTTATGGCTTGTTGCAAGCAAGTCTGTGGGCAGGGCACATACCTCGCGTCATGTGGAGACAGCCAAGCTTTGATTGTTGACGTTTGCCTCCCAGACTTGCATATGTTCAGGATGTGCAACCAATGGTAGCCAACATGTTTGTTTCCGACTGATTGAGGCTGAAGGAATCATAACGACCAGTCGTCAGCACAAAGCACACGACACCAAGGAGCAGCAGCGCAGCTTGCAAGCACAAGAGCTTGCAGAGTCCGCAGGCACGCGGTGGTCTTGAGAGTCCTGAGGAATCGTCGCAGCTGGTGGCTCGATTAAGGTGGAGCGCCCGTGCTAGCCTCAGCGGATGCACGCAATGTGGCGCTGGTACTACCTTCGTTGATTGGCCTTCTGCTGTCCGATGTTGTCATGACTCTATCAGCAAGACTCAGCAGGATTCTATATGTCCTTGTGTGACAGTGATCCGCCTGTTGCTAGCTGTTTCTGGTCCGCGGAGGATTTATTCCTGTGCGGCTTTCTGTCAGCTTTTGAACACCTACGCGGGTTTCCGAAAAATAGGGAAAAATCGCAACCCTCCCCTCGCCGCTAAAAATGAGCCGTTGAGCCTGGAGGACAAAAGATCGGCTCAACCTCGTTGGAGCGCACACAAAGACACAAAATGAATGTCAGATGTCCCAACAGCCTGAATGGACGAATGTGCCGCCCTGCCGTGCAGTCTCGGCTAGTGCAAGCTATCTGGACAATTTCCAGTCTGGAATGGAAGGAGGCCGGAGGTGGGCACTATTTCGGCAAAGGCTGCAATCTCAAAACTTGATGGCATCGTGTGGCATGCATTGGCCACACCCAAAATGTCGAGGGAATGTGCCGTGCCATGGCTGGCAGAACACTCGAGTGTGGGCCGCAAGGAGCAAGGAGCATTGATATCGCTTACCTTCGACATAGCGCAGCAGCCTCTGACGCCTCACGATTACATCTGCGCCTGAGATGTGTCTAACTTGCGAAGGAGACTGTTCTCGACCAGGCGTTGCAGGAACACCGTCATGTCCCGTGTGTACGGAAGACGGTCATATGGACTGGCCATGAGCAGATCGTTTGGTGACCTTTGCGCAACTTGGCGGGACGAGGATTCGGAGGGAACGTCATGTGGGAACTTGCAGTAAAGACGAAGCGGCGTTTGAGCCTGCAGGAGCCTCATGTTTTCGGCGTGTTCGTTAAGTCTGAAGTTTCAGGTGAAGCCAGTTGGCGTAGTTGCCGAGCCCTCCGTCTCCATGGCTCGCCATGACAAGGCCGGGATATTGGATTTGGGACCTATTTGCTTCTGTACAGTATCCCTTGTGCTGACTCTTCGTGCGTCTCAATGGTCTGCGGATCTATAGGGGGCCACGTGTTGGACCCAGTTGAGGGCAATGTATTTCTTCTCTATTCTACCTGGGTTGCAATGCTTGAGTTGCCGTTTTGAAGTGTCAGTCGACTGCACCGCTGCACTGGGAATTCACGGTCCTGCCAAGCTCGGACCATCCAAACGAGGGAGCTCGTGCTGCGGGCTTGTGCACGCGTGCTGCGAGTTTCACGTGTGGGTGCAGGTGCTCCGGTGAGCAGGGTGGGTGTGGGCAGTCGGGACACCACCACATGCCGCCTCGCACTTGGCTGACGCACTGGATATTCTCATCATTTCTCATCGCTCCGCGGCCTGCCGCACTGCCGCCCAGGTGCTCGGGGCAGGGGTGGTTCGTCTTGGGATTGGGCTGAATTCAAAGCCTCACACGGCCAAGACAGCGCAGCAAAGACTTGCAGGCGGTGCCGCTCTGCAGCAGCGTCCGGTTCGGAGACAATCCAAGCCCTAACCGCCGAAAAGTTGCAAAGCTCCTCGTTGGACGGAGAGCTCCAAAGGCTCTGAATGTGGACAGGTTCCTTGTAGCAACAAAATGAGACTGCATCAATCTGCAGCCACCGGGAGTGAAGCTAAACCACCAAGCCATGTTCACCTTCCCAAATGCCGACCAGAAGCCTCGACTGCATGTAGTTCAGATCCGCGAAACCTGCTCTTTGTGGGTGTCGCATTTCCTCTGACAAAAACCAATCTGACCTTTTCCAGATGTACACTTACAGGCTTGCAAGGTCCAGCGCCTTGAATAGCAAATCAAGTGAACAGAGACAGGTCACCACACTTAGGTGCTTCTGCAGGTCAGGAGTAGGGGCAAAGCGTGTGCCGCAGGCTAGAGTAGGCTTTCTGGAATCAGCCTTAATGCGCCAACTTGTTGGAGGCACGTAATGCGACTCATGCGGTTTGCATCAAGTCTGGAAGCCCCATCACTGCCGCACCCTGCATGGTCGTAGCCTGCTTACTTTAGAGCTCCAATTCTTGCCTTTGGGACATGGTCTGATCCCGGTTGTGGCCAGGCTCTTTTGATTCTGGGCAGCGATGGCTTGTTCGAGTTCTTGGCTCCCGTCGAGGTGGGCTTTTTCCCCAAGGGCTCTAGGATGCGTGTGGATGCGCTGGATGGGGCCGGTCTCTCCACAAGGTCTTGGCGACTCTGCGAAGTTCGCGGAAGGAGGCCGAAATGGCATCGGCGCTGGTGCAAGAAGCACAAGCACGCTGGGAACGGAACGAGGAGCGACGCAGTAGATCTAGTCACGTCCTGTCAGATTACAGCTGTTACAGTTCTGCGCAGAGGCTGGTCTGTATTGTGATGATGTCAGCTGCCTCTTGGTGGGGCCTGACTGCTTGTCCGACTTTCTCGACAATCCGCGGGTCCGTCAGTTTGATACTCAGACACCCACCATGCTCACATGCTCGGATCTCAGCATAGGCACTATTGTTGACAGCATCTCGGAGCTCATTCTTAAGCCTTCGGGAGTGCAAATCGAAGCGACTTCACTGACGGCTCAGGCTGAGCTGAAGACATCGACTAAACTGGACTCCCGGCCACTCAAGAGCAGATGTTAGTGCACTGAGGCCGGCGTTGTTGGTAAACCCCTTCGGCGCTGAGTCCTACGATGGGCCGGTAGGTGCGTACTAGGTGGCATGCTGAGCAGGCTGCGGTTCTTCTTTGATGGGACTGGCTAGCCAGGCAGCGTGCAGCTTGAGAAAATCAGTGGACCGCTTTTCACAGGAAGCTCATGCCGAGAGGTCGCATGTTGCGTTCGTTCCAGGCCAGGTAGATCCTCTGCTACTGTGGACAGTTACCTTCTCAGTAGAAAGTATGGCTTTGTTCTGGCAGTTCTGGGAGGTTCCGCCGGCGGTTCAGGACTAGCCGTGGGAGGTTTCTGTGGTGTTCTGCGGTCAACTTCTCGGAGCTGCGGGGCCTAACAGGCGGCGATGTAAGAAGGTGTCTATCACTCAACCCGCCGTGCCGTTGACAAAAACTGCGCACAGGTCGCAGGACACCAGTCTGCTGCATCGTCGGGAGGTTGAAGAATCAGGGTTCGCACCGGTTGCCCCAAACAGGCCAGTCGCGAGGGCACACATTTTCTGCGACTGTCAGTCGAATTATCGTGCATCATCACTCACAGTGAAAATTCAGGATGCATTGTTGCATTCCTGATGTTGGTATGCCGCCACACTCGGTACTCCCCGTTTCCAGCAACCTGCATCACTTCCGCATGTTGCTGCTGGCCCAAAGGCCTATTGCAGGTCTTCTTTAGGAAGGCGCCCCCTATGGTGCTTTCCTATGGACATAGTCCCATGTAGATCGCGCAGCATGGTACGTTCGCTGTGGTACCTCATCCTGGGGCCGGGGTGTATGAAGTCGCCAATCAGCGCGTCCAATCTGGCAGATCCACGAGGCATGCTCGCCGTTGAGCTGAGCAGGACTCGAAAACTTCTTCTCGACAATTCAAACAACTCCAAGAATGGACATCTTTTTTTACAGATGGAGGACATGTGGGCAGTAGTGCGCGAGCTTGGAACTGCTGTGGCCTCCGATGTTGGCGAGGAGGGGCTGGCAACAATCAGGGATCTCGCCTCTCTGCGTGCACTGACTGACATTGGCTTCCTGGAAACTGCGCTGATTCCGCTTCTCGGGAACGCCCGCCAGGCCAACCTCACTCCTAGGGTTAGCACCGACCTGCGGTGGTTAATGAAACTGCTGCCACGAGGAGATCGCAGTGCTGTGGCCCTGGGACATGTGGTTCTTACTTGGGTCATGCTGAACAGCTTAAGAGCTGACAGCGACGGCTTCGTTCGCATGGAAAGCGCGTCATCAATCACTCAAGCCTTCTGGCTTTCTCAGCAAACTTCTCCTGTGACGGTTCGACAAATTTGTGAGGTCGGCTTCAACGGCGGACATTCTGCGTGGGCCATGCTGTCAAGTGCTTTGTCAACAACACAACTGGTGTCTTTTGACGTGATATCGAAATCATACACCCGAGCATGCCACCGAATCATACGATCTACGTTTCCGCGCAGGCACAGGTTGGTGGAAGGATTTTCAAACGTGTCCGTTCCTCGCTTCATATCGCAAAACATAGGACACAAATGCGACGTAATTTATATAGATGGTAGCCATACTGAAGCAGACGCTTCGGCAGATTTACTCCACATGTCAATGCTGGCCACAACCGGAAGCCTTCTGGTGATGGATGATGTTGGTTGCAAATCCGAGTTTTGTGAAGGGCCCACTGTTGCGTGGCATTCCTTCATCTCAGCTGGCAGAGTCTTGCAATTGGGGTGCCAAGCAGAGCTGGAGCGGAGATGGTGCTGGGGGCTGTATAGACTTGCTGGGACGTGAAGCTCGGAGTGAAACTACGTCAGGAGGATGGGCAAGTGAGATGCTTCGCGATGGGCCATGTATACAGAGTACATCTTGGTTGTGAAGACTTGGTGCGAGACATTGCGTGGCATCCGACTTCAGGACATGGAACATCGGAAGTATCTCAGATGTCCAAGCAGTGCAGATCTCACTTCTCAAGCCCGCTCAGCCACTTTTACATGGGAGACATCAGAAACATTAAACGATGATTGGACTAATCCCATTGCTTGCGATCGGCTCTAGGCCCTTTAGTGAGGCCGTGGAGGTCGGACATGGCAAGCGACTAGGATTCATGCGCTTGCTCGGCTCGAGAGTATTCTGTGACGTTGAGGTTGAACCAGATTTATACGTCATGGGGTGTCCTAAGCCCTTTGCTACTCCAGCCACAAGACGGCACTGCTCGGAGTCTCGGAGTAGGACTAGAAACGTTTCGGAAACCCGTCGTCCTCTCCGTTCCGGGCGACGCGGCCGCGGCAGCCAGTCAAGCCACTGGGTTGCGGAGCTGCGTCGGGTCTGTCCCTGAAACGAGTGCCGAGTGCATCGAGCACGGGAGCAGCTGAGGACAGACAAGCCCGCGATGTGCGCAGAGCACGGCACGAAGACCTGAGCTTGTCATCAAGCGACCCGGAGGTACTCACAGCCATCAGAGCCGAATTGGGGAGCGAGTGGAGCTCAGAAAGCAATCTGACTGTCAGAATGTGTTCCGCGGGAGTGCCGGAGAGCAGCGGAGTGAAAGGGATGTTCGATTGTAGTCAAGGCGGCAGATCGGACCAAAGTGAGAAAGAGCGAAGGGAGAAAGAGAGAGAAAACAGAGAGTGGGCTGGGCCCATTTACATCGGCCTTGGTCCTTCGAGGCCCGCTCCGTACATGCTGCAGATGGTGCAAGTTCCTGTGATGGGCAACTCAGGCCCGTCTGTCCGTCCGTCTTTACCACGCCATGGATCCAATTCCCACTGACACGCTTTAAAGCTACAACGACAGCATGTTTCTCACACTGACAAGCTTGCCATCCTTGTGGCCACCACGGTTTAGGCTCGCTCCTAGTCCGGCAGTGTGTGCTCGTGTGGACTTGCGAAATGAGGCGATCATGCACACAGCAAGGTGCATGTCTGCTTCAGTCAGTGTACTTCGGTACGACTGCAAAGCCTCTTCTGTCTGTCTGTCTGTCTGTCTGTCCGTCCGTCTGTCTGTCTGTCGGTCCTCTGTCTGCCTGGCTGGCTGGCTGGCTGGCTGGCTATGTCTGCTTGTCTGTCCGTCTGTCTGTGTCTGTCTGTCCCCTTCTGTCTGTCTCTGTCTGTCTCTGTCCTGTGTCTGTGTCTGTGTCTGTGTCTGTCTCTGTCTCTGTCTCTGTCTCTGTCTCTGTCTCTGTCTTTGTCTCTGTCTCTGTCTCTGTCTCTGTCTCTGTCTGTCTCTGTATGTTTGTGTGTCTGTGTTTGTCTTTGTCTGTCTGTGTCCGTCCGTGTCTGTCTGTGTCTGTCTGTGTCTGTCTGTGTCTGTGAGTCTGTGTGAGTTTGTGTGAGTCTGTCTGCGTCTGTCTGCCTGCCTGCCCGCCTGCCTGTCTGTCTGTCTATCTGTCTTTCTGTCTTTCCGTCTTTCCGTCTTTCTGTCTGTCTGTCTGTCCGTCTCCCTGTGTCTCTGTATCCCCCCCTTCCCTCCCTCCCTCCCTCCCTCTCTCTCTCTCACATAAAGGTGTGATTCGAGGTGTTGCACGACTCTTTTTCTGCAGGAGGCACGCAGTTCTCCAACGGTCAGGTGGACCCTCGGCGCCGTGCTCGGTCGGCTTCAGGGGCGTCAGCAGCGCAGGTGAGCGGAGCCCACGAAGTGAAGTTTGCACGTATGCTACATGTATGGGATTGCAGCACCAACATCGGCCAGTAAAAGTAAAGGTGTTCCTCGAAACTGGCCACAGAGCTGGTATTGTTTGTGGCCCTTGCGGCGTTTCGTCCATTTAGTTTTCATCGGAGCGGTACGCCAGTTAGGAACAGGCAGAAGATCTCAAAGATTTCCAAAACCAGCGCACAGTAGTGCGAGAGACAAGCCTGGATCAACGTCCCTTGCTGTGACTACAAGGTCGATGCCGGTGGGTTTCTCGCAGCAAGTGCGAGCTTCAGCCAACTTCTGATTACAATGCCGTTTCGGTCAGTTGTGCTTCCTAGCTCAGGCTTTTTACGGCCGTGTGCCGGGGGCCGACACCGATCGCAACGACACGGGCGTTAGCAATCTCACGATGAACGCAGGGTTTGGGACGCAATTCACCCGCTCCAAGACTCTCCAAGACTCGCACGTGAAAGTTTGCAGGTTCAAGTACCCGGGCGACAGCATCGTAATGGTTGCTGGTCAATACCGAGAGGCGTCCCGCCAGCAGATCCGACATCCTGCAGACATTGCACCGCGTTTTGTAACATCTCAAAGCGTAGCGTCTGAACTCACTCTTCAGTGCCGCGGCTTCAAGGTCCGGCCAGTTCTAGGGCAAGCAACTGCTCCAGGCCGCAGATGCCGAAGGACCGACCCTAGGAAGGCTGCAAGTTCTCTTTTCCCAAGGTCGCTTCCACTGCGAGCCGGTCAAGATCTCAGATGCAGATGGAAGATGCAAAGGAACATGCGGTGACAGCCGCCTTAGGTCAGCGCGTCTGGTTGTGTACCAACCTACCTAACCTGCCGGCTCATTTGGCTGCCTGCCTTCCCACCTACCCGCCTACCCGCCTGCACTGGGCTACCTCCCACCCACCCTGGATGCTGTGAAGTCTTTCTATCTACCTTCCTGCCTTGTCTACTACAGTTTCTACAGACACGCAATGCCGCGCGTGCATGCAGTGTGTACGCATCCATGCAAGCATACATGGTGCAGCAACCCCCCAGCGGGCCCCCACACCACACGGTATCCAGCATAAGAGCTGTGGTACTACCAACAGTCACATTCGGAATACCAGCATCCAAGAAGCACGTCCTTGTCCGCCGCGTCGTTGTCCGCCGCGCCATCGCCACCATCCTCGTCCGGGGGAGGGGTGCGCGAGAGCGCCAAAAAAGCATCGACAGTTACGAGCGATGCTGCAGACAAGATCAGACAACCACCATTGCTGTGACTGCTTGCTCGGATGAGAGGCTTGACTTGGCCTTGCGAGGGTGGGGTGGGGGGGGGGTTTAGGGTTTAGATGCGACAAATACATGGCAAACATGCCTGCTTGCCTGCCTGCCTGCTCTCGTTCTCCATGTTTGTCGCGTCGCTTCTGTCTGGCTCTCTTCTCTTTTTTTTTGTGTTTTGTGTTTGCTTGTCTGCTTGTGATCGTCCTTTTGGTGAGAGCTCGAAGCCGGTCACTGCTTGGCACTGGCGAAAGCTGTTGGTTTGGGGCACGGACCGGACCCTTCGCACGGACTTGTGAAGGTCGCGCTGGTGAAAGGCCAGAGCTTATCTTGGGACTGCAATTTATGTCGGGGGTGTGCCCACAAACTGATGCCTTGCGGCAGAGTCCCGGAAGTTTTCGGGGCATGACCAGGACAATGTGAGTGTGATGCTTGCCGCTTGCCCGTTTCCTCGTGCCAGGGCCGGTCACGAGACTCCAGACTCGTCATGTCACAGTACGTCTTTTGGATACAGAGCGTCGGGCCTGAGCTCGTTTGATATGTGGGAGACGACTAGGACTAGGCCCTAGGCTGTAGAACTTAAAGCTGAGGCCGGAAAGGGTGTTCATTCTGCCATGAGTGTCACCGTACGGCGAGCTGCGATTCTTGCTGGCACAAGAACCAGCTGTGAAGTACTTATACTCCCGTGCCCTCTGTGACCCAAACAAACAGCCAACAAATGGCATTCCTCCCCTACCGGGTGTGCGTTGCACAGACACCGCCGCATGTCCAGGGTGCGCACCACTGCAGGTGGGGGGATGCAGGTGGTTGCGGGTACACGCCGCTGTTTTGCCATTGGGAACGCATGCTGGAGTGCAGGCCGGTAGCATGGGTGACACCAACGATGGATGGGGCACGCAATGCACCTTGGGACTGCCGATGCCCTTGGCCCCTAGCGTTGCAGATCGTTTTGGGAATCCACCTTTCGAAGTAGTTGGTGCGACGTATGTGTGTAAAGCTGTGCGTGCTGAGTCTGGCAAACTGAATCATTGCATGCGATGGCAATCTTTATTCATGTTATATGCAACAGCGTCAACACAAGCTAGCTGCATCTATTTACAACAAGGCAGCTGGTAATTACCAACAAGCATTTCGAGCTAGCTGCGAGCTTGACAATCGTTTCGAGCCAGTTGCAGGGGTTGACAACATTTTTCGGGCGATGCATTGTGCCTCGCATGATCAGGTTGCGAGACAGCGGCACAAGTCATTCTTTGATTCGAAGCAGGGTGTAGCACACTGCACATTGAATGTAGGGGTGCCATGGCTGAAGTGAGGTTGGATGTGTGCATCGGGGGCGGCGCCAAGCGGCCACTAGAATACCAAAGGGGAGCCGCACGTCTACGCTCACACCAAAGTCGTGAATCCTGTTCTGGTTTCACAGCAGCAGGGCATCTCAATCAAAGCCATCAGGAAACCCGGCAGTCAGCTTAATGAATTCGGAGAGCAACTGACATTTGCATCGATGCTTCCCCGCCTTAGTCAGTTGGCTACAGCAGCTGTGGTCGAGGCCGAGTTACCTCTTGGCTTACAACTGGTCCTCAGCTCAGTGAAAAAAGCAAGCAGATGCCAAACGCCCTAGAGCCTCAGTGTGACTAATGTGCTCTGTCAAATGCCCACATGGTTATTTTGATTTGATCCCACTCACCCACTCCTGGAACCAGCTCCTCTGATGCGGACAGGACCCTTCGACAGGCACCATTTGGGGTACGCCGGCGAGCCCACCTGCTAGCATGGTGGCACTCTCTGCTTTTGGTTGCAAGGGTTTGACACTGCTGAGTGTGGATGGTCTTGGCACGGCAGGACCCCGCGGGGCCATACCAACAGTTCACCGTGGTGCCACACAAAGCTGCTTTCCGTTTGCAGTGTTATCAGATGATTTGCCTTTCCCCCCTTTCCACATTGGACATGTGCCACCTGGCACAGTCTGGAATTCTCATGGATCAACTCAGGCGGCACTTCTTGGTGCGACTTCCCCCATCTGCGCGAACTGACAGTTGTTGCTTTGGAAAAGCACGGCGACAACCGGGAAGCCTTCGAGACAACGGGCAGACTGCACTTGCACGCATCCACGCGGTCCAGACCCACGCGGCCCACCACACGTCCCACACCCATGCCGCGCTTGCCTGAAGCCCTGATTGTTTGGGAAACGACTTTGGGGAGAGGGCCTTGATCCTGCGAACGCAGCTCACATTTGTTACGTCCCTCTACTTCTGTCCAAAGACTCCGGGCCTTCGACGCAGCAGTGTGCCGCAGCCAAAAAGAGAAGCCCGAGCGAGATTGTGATGAGTCCGATATTTATAGTTGTTTCGATGTTCTTCGTGTTTCCTCGCTGTGCGAGGGGCGACGGGGTCGTTCAAGTGGCACTTGATTCGGCCGGGAAAACGTACCGGGGAAGCGTACCTGCAAACGCTTTTGCTCGACCGCGGTGTCAGCGTACAAGTTGGTGTGCTTCCAATTCTTCGGCTTTCCCAAAGCTACGCTTTACGGGCTCAGGTCAACCGAGTAGGTCGTCGAGTGAGCAAATGTGCATGTATTGACAGTTACAAAGTTACACGTTCCATAGATTTCCAGATCACCGGTGCCTGATGAAAGCCAAGACAGCCCCAGTAAGTTCGCACAAATCGTACAAGCGTCGAGGTGCTTACCAACGCGGCGGGCGCGACATCCTGTAGCATCGGCATCAAGGCCGCTCCACGTGTCCAAGCAGACCCATTGAAACAATGTGCATGATCTTGGCCGTATTGAAATCTGGGTAGCTGCAAGGCATGACTGTCATCGTTACACTGGTACTTCAAGCACCGTGTCATTGAAATTTCAGTTGTGAGCAACCAGTTGTCAATAAACAATGTGTAGAACAAAAAGATCGATGAAGTACAGCAGCAACCCCATCATACATAACTTTCGCAGATCCATACATTTACGGTAGGCGGTAGATCTAGCGGCTCAACATTGTTGCATCGTCGTGCTACTCGTGATCGTCCATGGAGTAAGAAGTCGCCGTGGCTGTTGCCAAAGTGCGTTGAACGCCACGCTCGGATTTTTCCCATGATGCCTGGACTTTCCTGGACTGAAAGCAGCTCGGGAGTTCCGAGGAAGATCGACCGGATGACATAGGGTCTTTTTGCATGCAAAAACTGTCAAGTCGCATTTATCGCTAAGCTGAAGCACGCTGAAGCAAGCAGCAGAGAAGGATGGAAAGAGACCCCAAAGTGCCCATGCATAGAATGACGACTCGTAAGCAGATTCTCCATCAATCTGCGTAGCCCATGCTGTGCTTGGCACACAAAGCTCAAGCATGAAAGATACGAAAGGCTTGCCCATGTGTACATGTATATACACATAATATTAGAAATTAGAATAATCCTTCATGAAGAAGCTGACAGAGGATCACAGAGGTATCGTTTCAGCACAGGAAACGCTCCAGGTCTACGTCAACCTGGGCCTGTGTGCAACATGTGCAACCTTCTGCGAGTCCTGTCAGGTGGTGCAATTCAACCCACAAAGTTTCAGCATCTCGCACATCTCGCAGCTTGAGAAGAGCAAGTACATGGCGCTCCTGACTAGAATTCAGGACGTATATATGTCTGTGTGTGTGTGAGTGTGTGTGTGTGTGTGGAGCGACCAATGCTCCTTGTCAACCTCAGGTGTTGGTGGACACGCGCCGCAAGTGAGGTGAATGGAGCCCCAACCAGGGTTATGCATTCGTTGAAGCCTACCATCTTAGCTTGCTCCAATTTGAAGGGCATGCGGCATGCAAGAGCTGCGACAAGCTGTGATGCAGTTCGAGTTCCAGTTGTACAGTCTTTTGAAGCCAGGCACCTTTGGTACTAGTGTTTCACATTCAGGAGACAGCCGTGGTTGAGCGACTCCTTGGCAAAGCTGTTCAGTCAACTGCTTGCTTATCGAGCATCTACAGATCGCAGAGCCTTGTGGCCATCTAGGGGAGATTCATCCTCGCTTCCCATCTAGCGATTCCTCTCAGTAGTTTCACCTTTGCAGGAATGCGAGATTCGCAGCTGTTGGCAGATATGGCAGATAGGCAGATGGACACCTGTAGATGGGAATGTCGGTAGGAAGGAGGGATAGATAGAGGGCAGCAAGCTCAGCACAAATACAAGCCGAAAAGAGTCTTGTCCCATGCTGACAATCCCCCTCCAACTCCAACCAGCGAGTAGCGACATTCAAGAGAACCGTCAGACCGTGGTCAAAACACCTGGGCTTTGTAGCATGCTGAAAGTTTGTTGCTGCTGACTGTATCCTGCGATGAAGCTGTAGCCACCACTCCCGGCTATGGCTCTGGTTGACCCTTCCAATCCGGGTGAGCTTCTCAGGTGTTCTCTTGATGAGATTGTTGTCTGTACGTCTGACCGAGGTGGTGGGATACTTGTTGATGCCAGCGCCATTGGACGACCCATAGGCCATAGGCAGTTTTTTGGGCAAGAGATGCGTGCAGAAGAAGAGCGGCCAGCCAAGCCTTCGCCCCTGGTTTGTCTTGCTTGTGATATCTTGCGGTTTTCAGTTCATGGTTTCATGCTCAAAGAAGCGGGAGTTCGAGAGTTTCAGTCCGTTTTGGGAACAGTTTACTTTCTTGGCTGTCTCGTCATCTTCGTGGCTGCGGAGGTAGTCTGACCTCAATATTTGTGCTTGTTGAAACCTGCGCGGCGTAGCAACAGAAATCAACAGAAAGCTGCAGCCTGCAGAAAAGCAAGGTCGGTAATCCTTCAAAACACATCTTGAGATAGATCGACTTTCAAGGCTGCCGGATGTGAACACCATTGTAGCAGCTGATGCATTTTGCGCTGCTGGGTTGTCGTGTGCACGAAAGTTGTAGCTGATGGCAGCAACAACCACGAGCCGATCTGGCATCAAGCTTCTATGGATGGCCTAACAGCGTTCACCGGCCAAGTCCTTCTACCCTTCCACCTCTGCAGTTGCCGGCAGTGCAAGCAGCTCTGTAGACTCGGACCTCCTGAAAGCACAGCATGTTCGCTTGGTGCCGGATGAGAGAGGGCGGACAAATCACTAAGACGCCGGCACAACTGCTGCAAACTCCAAGCGCAGTGCGCGCTCTCAAGGTGTTTCCCTACGTCCCCGTACTACAGCCCTTTGAAGACATGCAGTAGCATGTGTTTCTAGTGCCCGGACCCGGAGGTGACACTTCCTCTTCTGCTGTGTTCGTCAATGAGTTGCCGAAGAACTTCCAGGGTGGTCGACGCCTGAGTGAAGGTAGACTTGTTGAGTGGGAGGCGGTTTGGCTACTGCACCTCAGATCTGTCTCCACAGGTGACGAGGCCTTGCACTTTGCTCTTGGGCAGCTGTTTGGACAGAACGGGCCTGAGCGACGTATCCGGGGCATCAAATCGGTCTTGCTTGTTGCACACTGTCGGCAGGTATGGAAAGATCAAGAAGATCGAGTTATACATGGAAGAGGCATCCCCTTTTAAGCAAAGACCTTGAGCGGGAGGACCCCACAGCTTAGAGAGGCTGTCGGTTCCGGCGCTGTTAGTGTGAGCTACATCAAAAAAACCGACAAATTAACTTCAGACACATTCTATGACTTCGCACGTTTCAGCTATGAGATCTTGTCAATTGCACCGACTCGGCCGGCTGTGCCTTAGCCGCTTTTGCGGCGCAGCCCGCAACGGGAATTCACAGCTGAATGTGCCACAGAGTTCCGGCACGGCTCCAGCTTCTAAAGACTTCGTTTCTCGTGGCTCTCCTACGTGCTCCCGCTCCCGGCAGAGCCCGGATCGTTCCGTGCCATTTTCTCGAATCATGTCTTTCCGTGAATCTGTTTGGTTTGGCCGTATTCCCCGCGTCAGGGCATCCTCGAGACGCAGAACTTCAAGGGGGAAGCGCTCGTGGTCTACCACACGAGCAAATTTACTGGCACACATGATGCAGGGGTCGGGAACTTAGGCCAAGTAAACTTGCCTTTGTTTTCAGATGCCAGTGCCAGTGCCACTCTCACAGGGCATCTGAGCAGAATCCAGTGTTGTGTGTGGGGATGGGTGGTGTTCGCACTTGTACTCAAGTCTCCCACAAAGCGATGTCATCGTATATAGCAACGCCTGCGAGTTGTTTCAAACACCTCAACATTCCACCGAGACTTTTGTCGACTAGTATGTCTCTGCAAACTAAAGTGTCCTTGAGGATCCTGTCTACGAGGCCCTCTTTGATGTGGTGTAGTTGATGCAGCAATCGAGCCGAACCCCTGGTGATGTCTGTACAGGCTTGCAGAGACATGGACGGAAGAGTCCGAGTGCGCCGCTCCCGGTCTCAGACTGTCCAGCACCTTGAACTTCGACAACGAAGATGTTTGTCTCAGGCTTGGGCATCGGAACTGGCGGATACGGTGCGAGGCAGGGCTTTGCATACAGCCATGAATCCAGCTATGTACGGTGTTTCGCCCTATGTTTATTTCGAGGATCCCAAGGCCCAAGGCTATGGATGATGTAGAGCGACGCATGCAGGTTTCAGTGAGTTGCTCCGCTCAAAACATAACATCAGCTGCGGCCAGATGTGAAGGTTTGCAGGACGAGGAAAGACACATGAGCAGAAGCCCTATCAAACTTGTTTAGTTCGCCTCGTGCATGCATTTGTGGGTTCGGAAGGAAGTGTCAACTTTCGACAAATTCCAACGGGCAGAATATGAGCTGTCGAGAAGACGTTTCTGCGGCGCAGGAATAGGACCTTGGCTCTCTGTCGCCCCCTTTTCACGGCCGACAACCTATGAGCTCGGGTCTGGAGGGTTCTGTGTTTTCTGTTCTCGGTTTCGATGAACTTTCTTTGTTCTGCGCCACTCCGTTCCAGGTTGCATGCAGTTTCTCAGATCTCGGTTTACGCAATCGCCCAGTCCCTCATTGCTGCAGGCAGCGGTTTGGCAGAAGGAGGGTTTCAATGTCAAGGCAGGACGTGGTCGGAGAAACGTGCTTGAAATCCCTTCGTCTGGCTCTACCTTGAGACCTCTCGAGACTTTGAGCTCGCTTGGTACTTCACGTGAACCGTCTTGCAGCGGGCTCTCTCTAGACAACTTGACAATCTCATGTAGTCTCGATGCGTCGATTTGGCCAGGATCGTGCAAAGAAATTTCCTTGCGTTGAAATCGGAAACCTTTGGGAGCATCCTGGTTAGCAAGCAGCAGCCAGTGCAGCCATGAGGCTTGAGTTTTGATGCTTGGTAGGTACACTTCCTCGACACCTATGTCTTGGTTCATGGATATACAGGAGGTGATTCGCAAGCACGTCGGTGAACACATCAAAGAGCCGTTCGTGAAGGCGCTGATGCCAGTTCCGCCTGGGGTGCCGGTTCCAAGCTAGCATCAGGTAGAGCCCTCTGAAGGCCAAGCCACGATCTGGTGTAAAGGTGCGCAGGACAGAGCCGTCAGTTGGTCGTGAATACATATACACACACACACACGTTGACATATATATATATATACATGCATTGAGGTTGGCAGGCTAGGGTGTGCATGCATCATTTTTGAGGAACCTTGTACCTGCTTGCAAATTTTGGCTTAAGCTGCAGCTAGAGCCAAACCGGCAAGCTGGTACTTTCGTTTCTGGGGTGGGNGCATCATTTTTGAGGAACCTTGTACCTGCTTGCAAATTTTGGCTTAAGCTGCAGCTAGAGCCAAACCGGCAAGCTGGTACTTTCGTTTCTGGGGTGGGACCCCAGTATAACATGAGTGTCATGAGGCCGATTGGGACTTGTGTGTGGTCCACGCGAGCCAACCCATTTTGTCTGCGGAGAACCTGGTTGACTTTCAGCGGTTTATGGGTGAGCTCGATCGTGCCGGTCGCGAGAGTCACTTCTGGAAAATGTGGGGCGCCGTGTGGGAAGTTTGCCATTTGCCTATCCCAGACGAAGTCCTTACGCATCTCTCCTGTGGTGGCCGTCAGGTACCCTTGCGCCGCTTTGTTTGCGTGGCTCCCGAGTGCAGACGATGCCACCAAGGTGTGGGCGGCTTCCAATTCCCCTTCTTGGGACCTTGGAGTCGGGAGCGTGTGTGCCCGGACCTTGAGCTCAGTGGCGATGAGGCTCGGAGGCTGCTCGCAACTTGCAGGACCATTCTGCCGCATGCAGCGATCTTCCGGCTTCCAAGTCACAGACCTTATCCCCCCAGCCATCTGGAGGGTTATTTTCGCAGCTGAGCTTAATAGCCTCTACGACCGAGCAGGTGCGAGGATCCACGAAGTGCTCGCCGCCTGTCGCTGCTGGCAACAAGGCGAAGCCCTTTGGAAGGACCCCCTTGTTGATGTGCCCGAGGCTGAAGCAGTCTTCCTTGACCCGGTCGACCGGTCGCAGCGAGCACTGGCAGCTTGGGTGTTGCCTGTTGCTGCGTCGCCACCTGAGGTACCGATGCCACATGCCAATGCCTGCGTCTTCCGTGGGACGCTCGTGGGGGTCGGAGACCCCGCAGGCGCATGCCGGAACTGCAGGTTGCGTTCTGCCAGGATCGAGCGCTTGGTTAGCGAGAGCTCCAGTGACTCCTGAGGGACAGGCTGTGACAAACCCGAGGGTAGAGCGAGGTACGCTCTGCCCCGGGGGCGGGCGGGATTCTCGCTTTAAACTTTGCTCTGCACTGGGGGATGGGAGGCAGCAGGTGGCGACCCTGTGTTATAAGCCCGGTCCCTTGGTGAGGTCTTCGAGGTGGCGCTGGCTCCGTGGAACAGTCTCTTCATCCAGGACCCCGGGCCTTGCTGNGTCTTCGAGGTGGCGCTGGCTCCGTGGAACAGTCTCTTCATCCAGGACCCCGGGCCTTGCTGGTGTTCAAGAGCAGTCCTTTTGTCGAGTGCGGGGCAGCAGTCAGGGATATCATGTTAGTGTTGGGCTCCAGCTTTGGGCGGTGGGGCTCGCATTGGCAATCATGCCCGGTGACTTGGGTGTGTATGCTCGGCGCCCGAGAGTGCATACACAGCGCTGGGTGAGATGTCTCGGTGGGGCTCCAGGGCAGGCACAGAGCCTGTCGTAGGGAGTGGGCGCAGTTTTCCAGCTCGAGGCTTCGCCGGCTAAGGTCTCTCCTCGTTCCAGCTCGGGCGGCCGGTGAACGGCAAGAAGGTGGCTAAGGTCATGAAGGATGGGAAGCGCCTTTGCCAGGACTTTCAAGAAGGCCGGTGCGCCAGCGGGAACCAGTGCCCCCACCAGCACCGTTGCGGCATGGTTCTACGGCAAGCATGGGGCCTCCAACTGCAAGCAGAAGGTCAAGGCCTGAGGGTGCCCCGGGGAGGGGGAGACGACCCCCTCCCTGGGGTCCGACGAAATATCGCCTGCTGCCGGTCCTCCGGTCATGGCAGATTTGTCTGCGGGGCCCCACGCCCCACTCTCGAAGGCCTTCCTCTTCTGTGGGTGGCGTTGCCTGCCAGTGGATATCAAGCTCGATGCTTCTCATGACTTGTCGAACCCTCTTAGACAGGACAGCTTACGCGAGCAGCTGAACCAGGTTGATTTCATTGCAGCAGCTTTTGCTGTTCTACCAAGAGTCGTGCTCGAGAGATCCCTCGCCAATTCGAGGATGGGCGTCCCGCTTCGCGGCCAGAGGGACTGGCAGGGCTAAGTAGGAGGGACCAGGAGCGAGTGGACCACGACAACAGGGCTTGTGCTTTTGTGCTCCAAGCTATCCAGGCAGCAGCCGAGCGTGGTGCAGGCGCGGTGCGGGAGAACTGGCTCTTGCCCCAGGAGGTCCAATCCTTCCAGTCGGGGTTGTGGCAGGACACTCACTATGATGCATGTTGCTGGGGAGGGGCACGATACAAGAGGCAGCGACTACGCCACAGCATTGAGGAGATCGCCTCCTGGCCGCCACAGCGAGAGCGAGTGGCATCCTCAGCAGCACAACGGGGCGCGCTGGTACCCTTCCGCGGAGGAGGCGGAGTACACAGCGCCATTGGTTTTTTGCGATCGCGGTCTCAGTGTCTTGGTGGGCTGTCCGGGTCGGCAAAGCCAAGCTTGCTGTCCCCCGTATGCCTCTGCCAGGTTGTGTGGGACGCAGGGAAGCGTGGCTATCCTTCACCCGCGGGTTCTCCGAGAATGGGCCATGACGCCGCTCGCGTTGTCTTTGGGCCGCGACGCACCATGTGCTTTGGAGGCGGGCCGCATACCTCCAAGGAGAACGGTGGAGTCTGTCAAGCAGGAGGATGGCACTATCCCTCGGAACGCCGTGTATGTGGGACAGGGCAGCACATGCACCGGATTCCGAAGACCAAGTGGGCGGCACCCATGGTGGCTGGGCATGACTGCCCATTCGACGAGTTCCTTCCCACAGGTACCTGCAGCACGTCAGGGACAACCTGCTCGATCAACTCCCTGAGTTGTTTGGCAATATCCTCGTTGTGGACTCCATCACCACCTTCCCGTCGGAAGGCGACGCCCTGGCAGGCCTTGTGTTTGAGGCGCTTTCGGAGCAAGCCCGGGACCACGAGCGGCGAGCACGCGCAAGTCAGCCAAGAGACTTGTGAACCGTTCCGGGGTTCCTTTCCGAAGGCGCCGGGAATTGCGCTGGCGCCCCTGGTCGATGCGTCCCAGGTCTTCCCCGTCTACTTGCGCCAAGAGGATGTCTTCGCTGCGGTACGAAAGCTCTTCCCGGAAGATTGGCTGAGTGGCCTTGCGTTCCCCTTTATCGAGGACTTGGTGAATGCACCTCCCTTCGACCTCTACACTCGCTGGCTGAGGAAGGCGGGTGCTGACTGGTCGCTTCCACCGCTGCTGTCTTTCGGGTTATCTGTCGATGAGCATTTCGAGCAGGCCACAGCCCGTTTGCGGTCGCCAAGGCCGACCGAACAAGCTCCTGTCTTGGACCTTGTCTTTGCAGCAAGCTACACAGCCGAGAACCGGACGAACCTCCGGACTTTGCGCCAGCATGCGGTCGGAGCAGTCAAGGAACTGAAGCGGCGCTGGGCTAGCGTAGATGCCAGGCTGCGTCGTCATCAAGCGCCTGCCCTCCGCCGTGTGACGGCGGCTAGGGCGGCTAGGGATATCGGCTTGATTGCGCTCCTGGCGGTCCTCTTCGCTTGGCCTGACGCCGCTCTCCCCTTCTCTATGATTGCAGGCATGCCTGCTGTTGGCTTTGCACCGTGCTACGGCGTGTCCCCTCAGATCCCGGTGGAGCAGGTCTCTTTTGAGGATGTCATGGGTGATTGGAGGGCCCATCTAAGGACGACGAGTCCCTTTTGCAGCAACCCACCAAAGATTTTGAATCAGGTTTCTGCTCCCCTCCTTTGACGAAGGATGCTTTGCTGAAACAGCTCAAAGGCCTTATCGGCTTATTCCGCGGTGCGTCATTACCCAGTCTTCCGGCAAGCATAGAATCATCTCAGGTGAGCCAACAAGCCCCGTCCCAGAGTAGCAGTAGGCACTTGCCACCAAACTGCTTGTCTCCTCGCCCGTCGGATTGGCAGCTCGGAGTGCATCTTGAGGAGCTCCAGTCTTATGATTGTGTTGAGCGGAACCTAGCCCGAGTCGGCGAAGCCTAAGCAATGCCTATCACTGTGTCTGGCACAGAGGAGTCGAGATGTTTGGTAGTGCTAGTATGATACATTGTTTGGATTTGGGACGACCTTCTTATTACATATCATAAGGAGGTCGTCCCAAATCAGCACATGTCTAAAGATTATACACACATATATGTATATAGATATACATGTATTATAATATTGTGACGGTTTAGGGTTAAGGGTTTAGGGTTTAGGGTGGATGTATATCTTTATTTTGTAGAAGTATACAAGTACATAAATGTGTATCTATCTAGATGGATTTATCACAGTCCATATAAACCCGAAAACATCAACTTTAAATCCTATTTCGACACGAGTTTATTTGACAAAGTTTTGTGAGAAAGTGTTAGACGTTCTATGCAGCTGGCGGGACCTGGGAAGGGCCCGCCAAGGGGGACCTGAAAAGGTCCCCCTGGGAAGAGAGAAGTGGGGCGATTTTGTTAGCCGCCTCTGAGATCCATTTGCAGTGCTGCTTTGTCGGCGCACCTGCTTGAGCGAAAGGCATGAGCACCGGTGTGAGGAGTGACAGAAGCCCCAAAGCCTGCAGCCTTGAAGCCTTCGGACCAGTGCTGCAAATCTTGCATTGTTGTTCTCCGCCCGCAGTCGTTCTCTCTCAGCACTTGCCCCTCTCTTCAAGAGCTTCCGAAAGGAACTTCGCAGCATGGATGAGCAAAACGAATCCAGGCGTTGGTATTGGATTTTCCGGCCTGATCTGGGCCGCTTTGTGCAGCGATGGCACACGTTGTGGCGGTCATTGCAGCTGGTGAGAAAAGAGGCTGAAGAGACTGCGGGTGGGCAAGCTTATGTCGCTCCGGCCACGACATCCAGGGCCATTGCGAAGAGGAAGAGAAATCCCGACGAGGACACGGACATGGATGCCGACGACTGAGACGAATTCAAGGTGTATGAATTCATGTGCAAGTTTCCGGCCTTGCGGACGATTTCACAGCTTGCATAGAGAAAAATCTCAGGACTCTTTTGCAATTGGCGGGACCTGGGAAGGGCCCGCCAGACCGTGTTGATGCATGCTTGAGAACAGACTTGCAGGGCGATTTTGATTAGCCACTTCTGAGAACTGTCTGCAGTGTTGCTTCGTGTGTACATCTGCTTGAGCAGAAGGCATCAGCATCGGCGTCGATTTATTGTGCTGCATTGCTGCAGCAGGGCCTGCTCAAGCTGTTGGGAGGGCCGATCGCCTTCCTTTTGTATTTGTGAGGGCAGATAGAGAAGCTGCCATGGCTAAGCGGAGCGGTGCCGAAAAAAAACAGAGCCGCAAGAACATGGGAGCTGAATCACCTGAAGAAGAAGCTGAAGAAGATGAAGAAAAAACAAAAGAAGATGTCGAAGAAGACAAAGAAGAGCAAAAACCGAGGCCGAGTTCCGAGCAGTGACTCGACAAGCTCCAGCTCCACAAGCTCCAGCTCCTTTCAAGACCAACCCAGCAACGTTCGGAGAAGGGAGTGGCGAGATGGGTCTTGGCACGGCGGCAGCTCCGGGAGTCGCCAAGGCAGCGGCGGCCACAGCGGTGGCGGATGGAGCGGAAGCAGGGCCTGGTCGCAGAACACTGGTGGCGGATGGAGGCTGGCAGGGCCGCACGGTGGCTGGCGGCTACAACACGGCGACAGAACCGGCGGCAGCGGTGGCTGGCAAAGCTACACCGGCAACAGCGGCGGCGGCCAAAGCACCGGCGGCACCGCGGCGGCGGCGACAACACGGCGGCAGCTACAACACCAACAATGGCGGCGGTGGCACGGCCGTTAACAGCGGACTGCCCCATCCTGGGGCGAAGGCCAGTCCAGGGGAGCCAGGTATCGGCGAAGGCAACGTGAAGCTCGAGCCGCCGAAGGCGAGGGCGGCGAGGACCAACAGGAGACCGAGCCCGCGGAGGCAACGGCTGACGACAACCCGTCTGAGCCAGCAGTGCCAGTGGCTCCTCCAAGCGGCGCCTCGCCTGGGCCTGCACCAGCAGCAGTGCCTGTGAAAGCTGCACTGACACGGCCACCAAGCGTTCCTTGGCTTGAATAGTTATCGTGTTGTTCTTTTTAACTCGGTTTCCGAGACAAAAAGAAACAGACACTCAGGCTTTGGTTCCAGCTCAGCTTTCTGTTGTGCCTCGGCTGATGAGATGAATCCGACTACATCAATGCAACCTCCACAGTCGATCATTTAGAAACCCTCGCTTTGTCAACCCGACCCACTGAGATTAACTTCTGAAGTGCATCTCATTTCTGGGATTTGTGGGATAGGACAAGCTATGTTGCAGCCTACAGAACTAGTGACAGAAAAACCAAGGACCCGCCACGTGCCGTTCCCGCTTGCCCGATCTGTTTGTCAGCGACGTGGCAGACTGTGAGCAACGACAGCGGCGGCACTCGCTTGAGCAATGGCTTTTTGCTTGCTTGCGGCCACGGGCCGTTTCACGGTGCGTGCCTCCAGGAGATGGCAAGGGTGCCACGAGACAGGGAGGTTGGTTCCCTGCCCGGTGTGCCGCCGGAACCTCGCAGAACCGTGGGCAAAACGGATCGCAAGGCCTGCCGAACTTTCAGCTGAGTGCCCCGGTGCCGGCAGAGGACGAGGTCTCTGCAGACACCGGCACGGGAGCTGCTGCGAGCAGTGCAGTACCAGGCCCAGTGGATGCTGCGGCATCAGGATCTGAAGGGCCGCTTGCTCCCGATGCGAGGAACCACAATCCTCTGCCGGCTCCCAACGAGCCGGCCGCCGAAGACGGCGGTGATGCCGATGCCATGGATCTGTCCTGAGCAATAGGTGTACTGAGACAGATAGATTCAGGTAGCATATGGTAACAACAGATCAAGTTAAGCCCTAACATATAGGTTCGTGTCAGCTTTAGGCTTTTACGAATCATATACTGGTGCGTAAAATAGCAAATGTTCCTGGTGGCAAGCTATACCTCGGGCTTATGTGTTATTGCCTCAGGCAGACGGCTCACTGCAAGCTGTAGTTCCGAATCTTCCTTGGACAGCATGGGACTCGTTGTTTTGGCCGCCCATAGCTGGGCACAGGCTGCTTCCAGCAGCGGTTCGCCAGCTGGCCCGCCACGGGTTTCTTCCTATGATAATTTCAAACACTCCCGCATCGCAGCATCGCACAGGAGCCCGAAAATAGTCCTGCAGTTCATTCGGGAAGTGCTTGCTGGCCGACACGGAAGCCTGACTTCACATGTGCCTGCAGTTCCGGTAGTGACTGTTTCATGCGAGCTCATGACAGCATGTGCCCGGAGCTCTTTGCATCTCGTGCTTCAGTGGTTGGCTCCGAACGGACTTTTCCGTGCTTGCAGAGCACGAGCCCTGTGGGTCAGTGGGAGGGTGCTGGGGGGACCTGCGAAGGGGCCCGCCAGCGAGGGACCAGGTTTGGGCCCTCCACGGCGGCTGTGGCAGCAGAACAAAACATCTGGAAGTGTTGAGGGAGACCCAGCCTCGTGACCGCTCCTGCTCGAGTCACAGAGGCCTCCTTTGCACTCAGATCGCTTTGGTGATTTCTTCGCCAGCTTGCAGGTTTTGACAACTGGGCAATTTCGTTTGTGTCAGCACATTTGATAGGCTTTGCTGGCTTGGTAGCTACTCAGGACTGTCTGCAGCCGCGAGCTCACACCAGGAAACAGCAATTTGACAGCTTGGTCTCCAGGGTTTGCTTCATGATGACATGGATCAAGGAGTTGCAAGCTTTCTGTCGAGGTCAAGGAACATGGGATGCCGCTTGCAACGTCCTGGAAGCCGTGGATGCGACACCGCCCCCGAAGAGGAAACGAGAGGACAGAGCGACTCCACCATTTGTCAAACGGAGGAAGGGGTCTCGTCTTCCACAACAGTCGGTGCCCCCGTTGTCGCAACCCATCCTGCGGCTCTTCGCCGTCCTCAACGAGATGGCGAATCACTTGCTCGACAGAGCTCTGTCATCCCGGAGCGAGGGAGCTGCCAGGACCGCAATAGACGATGCGGAGACCGTGATCCTCGGAGAGTGGCCGTGGTCGGAAACAGAAGACCCAGACGTGGCCTGAGCGAGTCTGCTCTGGGGTCTGAGGGGTTTTTCTTTCAGTGGAGCATCCTGGGTGAGAAAACAGCTGACGCTGAGAGTTTGCACTTGTTGCCTCCCAGGAAAGCACAAGCCCTCAATCCTGAAACGATTGTTTGAGCAGTGCAGGAAGACATGTGCATTGCAGGGTCTCAGACATGGCTGCTTTGCTCCTGCATCCTTCGAATGTGGTTGCAGTTTGCTTTGGCACAGAAGGTCTCGGGACAAGTGTCAGGCAAGCTTGCTCGCAAACTAAACAAACAGCCACGCTCAGGAAGTGACGAAGGCACATAGCATCGAGCTGAAGCAAGCTGCCATGCCCCTGAAGCCATGGTTGACCTTGGCTTTTGAGGGAAGCGGCAAACGTGAAGAGCTGTGCAGGCTCTTGTCCTTCCAAAGCCGGCTGAAACTGCAGAATCTCTCCACGGGTGAACTGCTGGATCTCCCCTCGGGCACAGAGATCAGCGAGGAGAGGAAAGCAGTGATCAAACTAGCCGAGGACGAGTCGCAGGAGGGCCGTGCAGAGATTCCACTAGCAAATTTCTTCAAGCTGTCCTTGGGGTATGACGACGACGAGAGGGAGGTGTTGCTGCAAGAAGGTTCCTTCTTTGGCCCCCTCGAGACAATTCAAAGTGCCAGGGACACCGTGGCCCTGGAGCTGCTTTTGCAGACCGAGAGGCCCATGAAGTGGCAGACGGAGTGTTACCTGTTTCACATTTCGAAATGCAGTGCTCCAGTCTCCTCGGTGAGATTCGGAGTTCGATGGCTAGTTGATGCTCTGGGAGGGGCTGCACGAAGGAACTTCATCGGAGCCAGTGCCGAAACTTGGAAGAACCAGGTCCTCAAATTACTTGAGGAAACAGCGGCTGAGGATGCCCAAGCAGAAGCCGAGCAACATTTGACGAAGTCTTCTTGGAGCAGCTTCATGGCCTCTGTCAAGCGGAAGGACAGTGAGAGGGAAGACGGGCCTGCCGAGCAGCTCGACTATCATTGTTCGGTGTTCTGCTTGCTGACTTGATTGGTGATGATAGCAGTGGGCGTACGTAAGACGAGCAGCTGGAAACTGCCCGACGAGATGCTGAAGGAAAAGGCCAAAAGCATGCTGAAGGCCGTGTGTTGGCATTTCTGCGACACATCCTTTTACAGAACAGCCAGCGAGAGTCAGGACGGCTGTGACTTTGTCATAGAATGGCGAAAGCACGAGGGACAAGTGATGCTGAACTGGCAGCAGCTGATCGAGAAAGAAGCGAGCCTGCAGGCAATGTTCCCGGGCCCCCCGGCGGAGCTGGAAATCAGCCTTCTTCTGGTTAGGTTGCGAACCGACCAGGCGGCCAACACTTGCAGCTGTCAGAGAAGGGATGCGTGCAGGAAGCTTCTTGCTTTCCTGTTCGTGAGACCCGCATGGGTCCAGTATCCAATTGGCCTTGTTTTTGCATCAAAATGGCCTTTGTTGATGTCTCGGCTCACACACTGCATAGTCTCGGCCCAGTCACGGTCACTGTGAGGCGGCTACGAAAGAGGACATAATTTCAGGCTATAGGGTTCAGGGTCGGGCTGACTGTTTACTTGCGGTTCCGGGGTTAGGGTTAACAGTAAATTCGATCATAAATAATCAAAATGGCCTTTTTTGATGTCTCGGCTCACACATTGCATGGTCTAGGCCAAGTCACGGTCACTGTAAAACGGATACTGGTCTACGGTTGAGGGTCTAGGGTTTAGGGTTCAGCGTCTAGGGTCTAGGGTTTAGGGTTAGCCGAGACCCGGCCGAGACCCTAAAGCCTAAACCCTGAACCCTTAAGATCTTAAATACATCTTAAACCCCCTTAACCCCTAAAATCCTAAACCCTAAAGCCTAAACACAAGTCTCGGCCAGGTCACGGCCGAGTCTCGGCTAACCCTACATCCTAAACCCTAAACCCCAATCCTTAAAACCCTGAACCCTAAACCCTAAACCCTTTAAACACCCTAAAACCCCTAAAACCCCTAAACCCCCTTAACCCCCCTAAACCGCCAAAACCCCTCCTAAACCCTAAACCCTAAGCCCTAGACCCTAAACCCTAGACCCTAAACCCTAGACCCTAAACCTTAAACCCCATAGCCCAAACCCTAAACCCTAAAGCCTAGACACAAGTCTCGGCCGGGTCACGGCCGAGTCTCGGCTAACCCTACATCCTAAGCCGTAAACCCTAAAAACCCTAAACCCTAGACCCTCGACTCTAAAGCCTAAAGCAAATACCTTTAACTTAATCTTTAAACCCTAAACTCCAAACCCTCAACCCTAAACCCTAAACCGTACTAAACCTTAAACCGTAAACCCTAAACCCTAACTGTAAACCCTAAACCTCTTTTTCATATATATTTAAACCCTATTGGATTCGTCGGCGAAGGCAACCCGACCTTCGGAAATTCGTCGGCAAAGGCAAAATTTGCCTTCGCCGACGAATGGTTCAAGGTCGGGGGTCGGCACATTCGTCGGCAAAGGCAAATTTTGCCTTCGCCGACGAATGGTTCAAGGTCGGGGGTCGGCAAATTCGTCGCAAAGCCAAAATTTGCCTTCGCCGACGAATGGTTCAAGGTCGGGGGTCGGCACATTCGTCGGCAAAGGCAAATTTGCCTTCGCCGACGAATGGTTCAAGGTCGGGGGTCGGCAAATTCGTCGGCAAAGGCAAATTTTGCCTTTG
>BGNK01001923.1:90935-118974 GCA_003297005.1 Symbiodinium sp. clade A Y106
CCAACCTTAATGGAATTCGTGGGCAAGGCCATTTCGGACCAACCTTAATGGAATTCGTGGGCAAGGCCATTTCGGACCAACCTTAATGGAATTCGTGGGCAAGGCCATTTCGGACCAATCTTAATGGAATTCGTGGGCAAAGCCGTTTTTTTCGGACCAACCTTAATGGAATTCGTGGGCAAGGCCATTTCGGAACAACCTTAATGGAATTCGTGGGCAAGGCCATTTCGGACCAACCTTAAAGGAATTCTTGGGCAAGGCCATTTCGGACCAACCTTAATGGAATTCGTGGGCAAGGCGATTTCGGACCACAGGGTTTGGGGGTTTCGGCCCTAGGGTTTGGGCTTCATCAGGGTTTCGGCCCTAGGGTTTGGGCCTTGGGTTTCGGCCCTAGGGTTTTGGTCTCAGGGTTTCGGCCCTAGGGTTTGGGCCTTAGGGTTTCGGCCGCAGGGTTGGTTTCGGCTCTAGGGTTTGGGCCTTAGGGTTTCGGCCCTAGCGTTTGGGTCTTAGGGTTTGATCCTTAGGGTTTGGGCCTTAGGGTTTAATGAAACTTTGTATTTTCTTAATGTTTTGGGATTCTCTGGGTAGGTGGGTATTATTCGAAGTCGAACTTGTAAGCTCGACTAGAAACTGCTCGATCCGGAGCTGCTGAACCCTAAGCCCTAAACCCCAGGCCCTAGACCCCAAACCCTAACCCTAGACCCTAAAGCCTAAACCCGAAACCCTGGACCCTAAACCCTAAACCCTAGGACCCTAATCCGTAAACCCTAAACCCTAAATCAGTAACCTAAGCCCTGATCCCTAAACCCTAGACCCTAAACCCTAAACCCTGGACCAGTATCCGTTTTACAGTGACCGTGACTTGGCCGAGACTATGCAGTGTGTGAGCCGAGACATCAAAAAAGGCCATTTTGATGCCAAATTGATCCCAGACACGCATAGAGGCCAGTCTGAGATCAAAGCTGTGGTCCGAGACCAAGGTCGAGCAACTGAAGCAGCCGTTTGAGAGGGTTGTGTTTCGTTGTGGGTTTTGTGTTGATTCTTCTTTTTGCCCTGTTGAATGACAGGACAGCCCGTGGCTACAGGCATGTGTCTTTCGGATTCCGACAGACCATCGTTGAGAAAACAAAGAATGCGAAGATGCAGGACAGCGGCACAGTGGAAGCCGCACAGGAGATTCTGGTCGAAGGCCGGAGTGCGTCGAAACAACACAGCAGCTCGCTTTCTCGACCCCGAGCGGTACAACCACATGAAGGCCGGCGAGTAGCTGATGAAGGACAGTCCCATGGTGAGCTTGGCTGCTGATGCCGTGAGTGTTGGCAGCGATCACATCCTGAACTGTTTCCTGTGGCACCCGGTTCAGAAGAAGGCAGTGCACTTGCCTCCACAGGTGCCCCGACTAGGTGTTACATAGGAAGTTGTTTTGCAAGTTCCTATGTGACCAGATTCAGCAACATGGCAGGGGCCCGGCACGGAGGCATCGCCGGGTAACCTTTCCTGAGTTTGAGCAACCAAAACCAACCCCGAACCTCTGGGACAGCGCTCTCATTTGGTGGCCAAAATCATCTTTTGGGAGTGGTTTTTTTCATGTCCAAAAGTTGGTTCCGAACCTCTGGGAGGGCGCTCTGAAAAAGGTGAACCTTTGGGACGGGGCTCTGGTTTTGGAGGCTTTTCAGCCTTTAAACAAAAGGAGAGAGCCGATTTTGGGCCGTGCCCAAAAGGAACCCGAACCTCTAGGACAGCGCTCTGTTTTGGGGTTTTTGGGGTGCCAAAAAGCATCTCAAAAAAGACGCTTTTCGCCACCCCTTTTGGGGCCAAAATCCACCCCAAAAGGAGCCCTCCAGGCTCTGAGTTCTGTGGCCGGAAACCGGTGGTTCCAGTACAACAGCAGCTTTGAAGCGTTGCCTTGCTTAGGGACACCGGATAGTCAGGTGCGAGCTGCAGAGTATTGTTGTTCCTGAGAAAGCATAGCTCCACCGTTCAGGTCCAGAAGATCCTGAAGACGTATGATTTGTTGGAAAACGAGGGTGCCCTCTGGACAGGAAGGACCAAGGAGTTCATGAAGAAGAGAGCCGACGAGGACAAGGACAAGAAGCAGCGAAGGCTTCGTGTCAAAACGGACACGAGGGAGCAGGTCCCGACGTACCAGTGGATGCAGTGTGTCCAGACCGCACTGAGGACCGCCGGGTTGAAGTTTCAAGACTTCGCTGAGATCGCGGTTGCCAGCGAGGCCGAGCCCGTGCAGGTGCCCAGGGTCCTGCTAGTGTGCACAGACCAGGAAAGCCTGCAGATCACAGCAATGAATTTCTTGAAAAACTACCGCCGCCTCGCAATCCTCCATTGCTACGACCCGATGCATCGCCGCCAAAATGACACCATTCTCGCCTTAGGCGAAGTGGTTGCCTGAGGCGAGCATGCATGAACTTGACACTCTACACATCAAATTCGAGCCTTGGAGAAGGCAGGTGGCTGTCATCACGAAGGCCTGGGAAGACCAGTGCTGGTCCAAATACTCGTGTGCCTCGCTGAATGCATTGAACTTACTCAAGGATGCGACTTTCGGACCCTTGCTGGTCAGGAAGTGCTGGCTCCTGAGAGTCTTCAAGAACACCTCGCGGCCCTTCTGGGAGTCCTCGAGGACAAAGTCCCTGTCTTTCAAGATCTCGGGCCAGTAGTGGAGAAGCAGGGGGTCGTTCGGAGACATGAGGGTGAGCTTTTCTCCTGTCTCCTGAAGCATTCTGAACCATTCCCCCTTTAACCACGGTCCGGTGCAGTATGCGGACCAGCTTTGGTGCCCCGACGAGTGCATAGCACAGCTCGCTGCCACAGCATCCAGCAGAGCAGAGGCCGAAAAAGACGCAACAAAGGCTTTGGAAGCCTTGAGGAGTCGCTCCCAGAACTCCCTTCACTCCATGACGAAGTACATCAACGACCCTGATGTCAAGTTGGAGTCCCGTTTGGTCGCAGCAGTCTTGGAACCCGAAAGGCGGGCAGCGAGGCTTATGCTGTCTGAAATGCGGGGGCCATCAGAAACCCTGAGCTATTTCATCAGCTGGTCCGGTGACGGATGGTTGCAAACCGCAAGGCGCCATCTAGACTCTAGACATCCTGGAGGACTTGGAGACCTTGGGTCGGATCGGCTTCCATATGGAATGGGCCAGAGACGCACCGTCTGGCCAGGTGGAGTACGAGAGGGCCAGCACCGAGAAGCTCTTCAGCTTCCTGAAGAGCTTGCTGAAGTTCAGGGCCGGAAGCAACTTGTGGCACACCGACGGACAAGGGAAGTGTGCAGGTTTGGTTTCGCCGGAGCAAGCCCTGCAGAAGTCCACCTTGCTCTGGTTCAAGCGGCTTGCCGAGGCCGAAGCAGCAGTCAAAGCAACGGGGAGTCTGGCCGCTCAGAGGCTAGGAGGTCTTCCAGCAGCACGTGCTACGTCTCTTGAGGCAAAAGAACTTCACTGCGGTTTCGGACAAACTCAAGGAACTGCTGGAGCATACCTTTTCCTCCTTGCTGAACACTAAACTAAACTCGTCGAGGACGCAAACAAATTCCAAAGAGAAAAGGAGGAACGGGGGAACAACGCAAAGACGATCTCCATGGCTGAGGCGTGGCACACAGTGTCGCAACACAAGGTTCTCGAAATGTACCACCGAACCGAGGTTGCGGCGACGAAGCAGTTCAGAGTGCCTCCGGAGTGGTGCATCGAGGATGTCTGTCGAGAAAACGTCAGGCGAGTGGATCCCAAAACAGCCGAGGAAAAGAATGACTTTGATTTCCTGAGCCGAGTTACGGGGCCAGTGGCCTGGCCAGCCTTCACTCCAGAGAGCGAGCAGCGGCTGCCATGCAATCTTGCCTTGCTAATGCACATCCACCAACTGGGCAGCCAGTGGGAGCTGGCAGAAAAGGCTTGGCACTCGGGCCTCGTGCAAACGGGGTCAGTGCTGGAATGGAAGCGGAGGCCGCACTATGTCGTGCGAAGCTATCCCAACGGACTGCTTCTCTGGCCCCTTTCGGGGCACAGAGACGGCAGACTCGTACCTCGCGACGAGGAACGAGTTACGACTATGTGTGCTAGCCCGATAATCTTCCCACCGAAATCATCGCAGGTGTTTCGGCTAGAAACGAAGTTTCTACTGCTATCTACATGCTCTCTTTGGGCTACTGTCGTCAACACGCCAGAGCAGTGATAGCATGACTTTGGAATGGCGAGGAACCGTGCTTACTTCCGTGGCCATTCTGGCTCAAGTCCCCCCAACAAAGGTAATTTTGAAGTAGGGGGGGTAGGGAAAGGGAACGTGGCTAGGAGCCACGCGAAATGGCTTCCTCCCCTCGCTCCCCGGCTACTACCTTAGCTTCCCCGAGCTTGGAGAGGTCTGTGGCTAGTGTGCGGACCGTTGTCGGCGCTAGTCCCGCGGTGACTCTGGCGAGCAGTCCGGGTGGGACCGTCCCAGCCCAGGCGGCGGCAGCCATGCCTGGGTTAGGGGGGGCTCGCTCGTGAATTGAAGGCGGAAGGAACATCCGCAACCATGGAGAAGGCTTCGCCACTGCAAGTGCATCTTCATGCGTACCTGCATCTGGCGCAACCTTTTCATCAACGTGGTCGCGACGCCTTGCAAGTGTTCGAGTTCGAAGGCGTTCGTCCCCACCTCAGCCCCAACACGACTTCAGACAAGGGCTACATGGGTGCGGTTCGCCACGGGCACTTCTATGTGGTAGTGGACAAGATTGGTACTCTGCCACTTGGTTGGAGTTGTGGCGTTGCGTGTCTGTATGTGTACAGATATATGTNCTATGTGGTAGTGGACAAGATTGGTACTCTGCCACTTGGTTGGAGTTGTGGCGTTGCGTGTCTGTATGTGTACAGATATATGTTCAGGGGACTCAGGGAAAGCTGCGGCTTAAAATTCTGGGCGAGGTTGGTGACAGTTTGGGGACCCCTTAATTAATAGTATTATATAGATTCGAGTCCCCTGAGCCTAACACAATTCTAGGAGATCTGGGGCCACCAGCGCCTTGCGGCGAGCAGGGGGCTAGAGGAAGCAGAGACAGTGGCCGGCCAGTTGGCCGATGAGCTGGGCCCTGGCTATGAGGACTACCTCGCGGAAGCCGTCTACCTGTGGATACAGGAGGCTAGCGCGAAGTTGGAGAAGAGGCTGCAGGGGCTACTTGCGCCACCCCTCGTCTGGATGGGGCTAGGCAAGCGTCCTGGCATCGAAGAGATAGATCAGCAGGAGGATAGCGAGCCGGAGGCGCCCAAGGGCGAGCACCACAAGAAGCTAGTGGACGAGGGCTCCCTTCTCCAACAGGGCGTCTGGGCGGCTGAGCTGCGGGACGAGCTCGAGCTATGTTCTGCGCCGCGGGGACGGATAGGGCTATCCTCCTCCCCAGCACCCCCAAGCTCTATGTCACCACCAACAGCAGGTGGCGGCTATGGAAGGAGGCGAAGGGGGCCCCCTGGAGAGCTTCGGACCTCGCTGAGGGGCGACGAGCCGTGCGGCCGGACTATTTTGAAGGCCGTGTGCTGGATGGAGAGGGTCGCGGAATTCGACCCGGTAGCAGGGCCACCGCACACCGGCTAGTCTGGGCCATCAAGGATACCGTCGTGGAGAGGCTATCGTGGAAGGCACCGTGGACAGGGCGCCGCGCTGGCGCGCAGTTCCAAGACCATTGGCTGGAGGATATGGGCCTGGGCCAAGCTGGTCAAGGTCTGGGCTAGCCTCCCGTGGTCGGATCTTGAGGCGAGAGATGACTCTCCTACCATCTGGAGAAGGACTAAGACCACGAGGGCTACTAGAAGGATAAAGGAGCTGCCGGTCTGCGTCTCCGAGAGTGCCTTCTTCGAGGATATAGGCGCTGGCTGATCGAGGGCTTCGACCTGCTAAAGGGCTACGCTGGCTCAACCGCGACTACCTGATGCCCCCGCTGAAGGAGAACGGCCAGCTGGCTACCGCCGGGCTACTGGCTATGGCCGGCGTTCCGGTGGTGGCGTGGGGCTATTGGTCGGAACACAACAAGAGGGCGCTCAAGCCGATCCTTTCGCCGGATAGAGATATGCTGGGCCGCTGGAAGCCAGAGGGCTCGGATATCTACATGCGAGCCCACGTGGGGAGAGTGGCTAGGCTGCAGGCCATCTTCGCACAGGCGGCTTGGTCCGAGGACTGGGAGGGCGAGCTGGATGAGCGGGAGATCGCCGCCGGATTGGGCCAATGGCTAAGCTGAGCGAGGAGGGGCCGGCGAGATCCGCGCCGAGCGGAATTCCGAGAACATTGGCGAGGAGCTCGTCGACGAGGAGATTCCGGCCCCCATCCCCGGCGAGCCGGAGAAGGTGGACGAGGCGAGCCGCGACCAGAGCGACGGAGAGCTGAGGGCGCCGGTGGAACAACACCCGCCCCGGCAGCTACTTAATTAAGGCGGCTAGAGTCACCAAGTTTCTGATAGTGCGCAAGTACAGGCTATACAAGGGAGGCGAGGCTGGCTGCTGGATGGGCCGCCGTAGGATATTTAAAAGCTCCCGTGAGTTCTCTTCCCGGCCGGATAGAAGTGAGTACACACACGTGTGCCGGCTATGTTGGCCGAAGGGGAAGGGCGAGAACAGCCGAGATAGTGCTAGCGAAAGCTCGCAGGCGAGAACCGGAGACGAAGACGGACCCGAGCCAGAAGCACCGGCAGAGCCGGGGCTTGTGCAGATGGCCCCCTGGCTAGGCTTTCCGTTCCAACAGGGGCTACCCTTCCTTCCCTGCGAAGACTCTAAAGAAGCGGGCTAGGGGAAGAAGGGTGGGGGGCTCCGGAAGGGGAGGGGAAGGCTACGGCTGATAACCTGCGTGAGGGTTTGGTATCACTGATACTGTATGTTGTGGTCGCTCACCTCACCAGAGCTTGGTTTGTTGACTGATTGGTTGCCCTTGTAGTACAATGCGGTACACGGCCACAATAATGATGAAGTGCAAGCTCTCCCTCACGCAGCCACTCTCGAAGTTCTTTCCCTCGCAACACGAGCAGAATCGAGATCTCTATGCATCGGGATCGCTCTTGTCCTTCGGGGTATGCACAAGCAGGCTAGTTCGGCTAGCTGGCATGTGCTCTTGAGTCATAGGCTTGAGCCAAAGTTGCGTTGCATGCGGAGCATAATATACTGGAGACAAGGACCGCAGGACGGTGCCCTGTTCCCGAGACAAGGGCCGCAAAGCGGTGCCTTGCTCTATGTACATGGTAGGTCATGCACATCTGGTAACACAGCTCAGGTCGCGATACCTACGATTGGATTAGGCATCGACATCCGTTCGCAATAGAACAGCTAGAGGCTATGGCTGAACGAGGTTACAAATGGAAAGGCATAAAATACCTCCGGAAGAAATTTGAGCCCAAGCATTGCAAATTCAAAGATAGCTCCGGTAGCTACATCCCTGAATCGCGTTTCCCAACCAAGGCGGCAGAATATCTTGCAGAAGTTCAATGGAAAGCACCAGAGGGAAATTATGCTCCCCGTACACAAATACTATCCCATGTAGGTGAAAACATCAAAGATACGGATTGGAATCTAAATGAACTTAACGAGGGCATAAAGAAGCTGAAGCGAAACAAAACACCAGGACCAGACAAAACTGCCGCAGAGCTTTTAAAGTGGTTAAATGACGACAACCCGGCGAAGCTTCTAACACACTACAATGATATTTTAGTTGGTTGAAAGTATTTTCATTCGCTAAGCTATACACACATAGCACCAATATACAAAAAGGGCGACCCGGCCAAACTTGAAAACTATCGACCAATAGCATTGCTGCAGACTTTCTATAAAGTTCTCGCTGCACTGATTAAGCTACGCATAGCTGATGTAATCGACCCATGGATTTCTCAAACACAATTCGGTTTCCGCAAAAAGAAGTCGACGGCTCAAGCCATTTTCATAGCTAGACGACTGATGGATATGGCAGAAAGACAGGGCACAAGCATATCACTCGTATTCCTATTGACAAAGTGGCCAATGTCTTACAAACAATCAGCAACATGTACAAAGAAGCGCACTTTCGAGTTGTTAAAGGCGAAAGCAAATCTGAATACAAAGCTAAAAACTCCGGAATAAGACAGTGATGTCCACATTCACCTTATCTGTTTTGTTTGCTGCTGTCTGCTATCTTTCGGGACATTAAATATGAGCTTAACACGCCAAAACAGAAAGAACCTATACAAGGACTTCAATACGCTGAAGTGATGTACGCTGATGATACGCTAATTTTTGGCACGCGTATTCATACGATTACCAAACTTCTACATTTGATACAAGCTGAATCGCACAAATACAATCTTCGACTAAATTTGGAGAAATGTGTCAACTTAACCATCGACCAGCATCAATCACCTGTAAAATTCCTCGACGGATTGTATGTGCCACGCAAGGAACAAACTGCCTATCTAGGGGTAACGCTTACGGTTGCTGTTGACAACCACAGAGAAGTTCTGAAGAAGATCGGAGAAGCGAATGGCATAGCTAATCAGCTCAAACTTCTATGGTCCAAAGCCAGAACCACCAAAGCATGGAAGCTGAGAGCGCTGACCTCAGTCGACTTCAACAAATTATTGTACGGTCTAGAAACAGTACAACTGACTAAATTAAGCTGAACAATCTCGTATAGACGCGTTCCAAATGTAAATGCTTAGACGAGTCCTACAAGTATCGCCCACGCATGTGGATCGAGAATGGACAAACCTGAAAGTAATCAGGACACTTGCCGAAACATCTAAATACAAGCATGTAAGACGTTCCGAAGCATGGCGAAGACGCAAGATCACTCTTTTGGGACACATCTTGCGTTCCCCACCAGCAGACCCTATGAGACAAGTCCTTTATGAGCAAGGAACGTCTGCAACACGAATCGAGTTCATCCGAAGGGTAGGCAAACCAAGGGCGAATTGGCTATCCGAGACATGCAAAGAAGCTTATACATCAGTGGATCCCCACACTGAGTTTTATATCAACAGTTCGGAACACGTGAACCACCCTTGTGAATAGGGGAAAGCATCGACAGCCTCCTTTCGGGAGTAATTAATCTTCAATCCCAAGTCAAAGGCTTTTCATCGAATACCTCATCGAATTTTGCTTGTGCAAAGTAGGCGAGCTGTTGTTAAAATAGTGGAAATAACCCTAAGCGCTGGCGAAAAATTTCTGCCGCAGGTCCAAAAGACTCTGGGGCGCAGTGACAAATTCCTGATCCGATTTTCCGCTAGAGGCGTTTAGCTGGGCAACGCTCAGCTCGACACCTCGGGCAGCGTACGGAAGAAGAAGAAGACATGTACATGTACATGTACATGTACATGTACATGTACATGTACATGTAGACGTAGACGTAGACGTAGACGTAGACGTAGACGTATAGGTATAGGTATAGGTATAGGTATAGGTATAGGTATATGTATATGTATACGTAAACGTATACGTATACGTATACGTATGTGCATGTGCATGTGTATATGTTTATGTATACGTATGTGTATACGTATACGTATACGTACACGTATACGCATGTGCATATGTATATGTATATGTATATGTATATGTATATGTATATGTATATGTATATGTATATGTATATGTATATGTATATGTATATGTATATGTATATGTATATGTATATGTATATGTATATGTATATGTATATGTATATGTATATGTATATGTATATGTATATGTCTTTGTATATGTCTATGTGTATGTCTATGTGTATGTCTATGTGTATGTCTATGTGTATGTCTATGTGTATGTCTATGTGTATGTGTAGGTGTAGGTATAGGTATAGGTATAGGTATAGGTATAGGTATATGTATATGTATATGTATATGTATATGTATGTGTATATGTATATGTATATGTATATGTATATGTATATGTATATGTATATGTATATGTATATGTATATGTATATGTATATGTATATGTATATGTATATGTATATGTATATGTATATGTATATGTATATGTCTTTGTATATGTCTATGTCTATGTGTATGTCTATGTGTATGTCTATGTGTATGTCTATGTGTATGTCTATGTGTATGTCTATGTGTATGTGTAGGTGTAGGTATAGGTATAGGTATAGGTATAGGTATATGTATAGGTATATGTATATGTATATATGCTTTAGTCGTGCGGGCCGCCGCACTGTCTGTGCTAGAGAGAGTCCACATTCGAGCAAATGCTGAGGAAGGGACGGAGCATCCTGCTGATTCTCGTGTTGCTTTCCCTGTCCAGTTCCTGCGATGTAGGGTTTGTAGGGAGGGGTGAAGTGGGTCGAAACACTTCTCCGGAGAGACTTCGGCGGGCGACATTTCTGCGAGGTCTGGGATAAAAGCCAGTCCGGGCACAGGTAGGTGGGCATCCTCCTCCACTGCCAACGGCTGTCACTGCCGGCAATGGTGCTGGTGTCGCAGTGCGGTCAGACATAACTACCTGAAGCTACATCTTTCCGGCATCCCTGAGTGCTGGAGGATGCTATGAAGCTGGCATCCCTCATGCAGAAGAGCTACTTTATGGGGCGGAAGGCTAGGGATGCTGTTGAGGTGCAAGGCAGGTCTTTGAACAGCATTTTCTGTCACATATAGATGTGACGATTGATGCCTAGCGGCTTAGCAGCATGGCAAGCCGATGTCGGCAGCCAAGCAGGGCCAAAGCCAATTCTCAAGACACGCTCAACTCGCGAGTACCAAGCGGACCAAGCATGTTAACTTTTGCCCGTTCCTCGGGCTTGCCGGGCATGCAGCCCAGACGAATGCCGATGCACGAGGTACTTCAACATGTCACGAAACTTCGAACTTCAGTGACTTCAGCTACTTTGTTTTGCAATCTTTTTCATCATTGCAGGGAACTGCAAAGACGAGAAGTTGACACAGCATTACGAAGTGCTTCCCTCTGTCCTGCCCTCCACCCTCGTGAAGCCACAGTTCACTTTAAGCACCAGCGGTTGCTGCAAGCCGGGTAGTGTTTGGCAACCGTGTGGCCGTGCACTGCCAACGTGTAGCTACACGGCCAATGCTTAAACTTGTGAGATGTGATGAGAGATGTGGGAACGCTCGTGGCTGGGCCGGGCCGGGCCAGTCTTGAAGCGCAGGTGGTGGCCTCGCTCTGCAGAAAAGCCAAGCCCGTCTCGGAGCTTCTCCCAAAGGCGAGGATCAGTGTGGCGGCAGTCAGAAGAAGAGCGCCTAGAGAAGATGATTGCGCTTAAAGAAGAAGCGACTAGTCAAGAGGATTTAAGAGGGTTTCTTTTTGACTTTATTTTTTGTTTGTGGCCGTCGTTCGAAACGTTTTCGCTTGCAGGTTCAACATCTCTCGTTCAAGACTCCTTCGAATGCGAAAGCCTTGAACGAGGCTCCTGCGTCACTCCAGCCAAGGGTCTGGGGCTGTCCTGCATGCGGCCGTGCAGGCGGCTATCGCACCTGGCAAGCTGGCGCCAGAGGTAGCTGCAGCGATAAGGCAGGTGCCAACATGAAACTGAAACCACCTTGACTCCGGCATGCCAGGAAGCAGGCAGACGAGCTGGCCAAAGCCGCCAGCCCCAAGGAAGAATCTGGCGAGACCTCCGAGGGCCCTGCGGCCATGGAGGACCTGAAAGGATACTAGAAAGTGCAATTTTCTGGCTTGAAGGCTAGAATCGGGCAGAAACTACGCAGGCTCCAGTCGCCGGTCCGTCATTCCTTTTGAGGGAGGGATGCCTGACTCCGAGATATAACTTCGGTTTTTTTGGACCTGTCGGCCCTGTCCTATAAGGTGCTGTCGTCCTGAAAGGCTTGGTGTCCAAGCCAGAGAACAACGGCAAAAGAGCCACCATTATTCGTGCGCAGCCTTGCATGCCAACGCCGCGTCTTCTGAAGATGCATTCCAAAAGTGCCCGGTGCAGTGCAAGCTTCGTCTAGGCTATGTCGATGATCAACAAAAATACCAGGCCACCGCGCTTTGCACTTCAAGCATCTAGGAAGACTAGACCAGTTTACTATGTGTTCCTGGCACTATTGCTAACTTTGTCTCTGTCTTTCCGCGTCTCTCTTTCTATTGCTTGTGTTTCTCCGGGAGTGCATGCATTAGTTGTGGATGCTGACGATATCTATGGATCGCTTTGAGAATGGGATCCACGAATTTCTCAAGAAACTCTGGAACAATCATCGTACTAGTAGCCACTTCATAGTGCTGACCGGGCCATAGACACAGACGATAGCGTCACGTAGGGACGAGACTTGCATCCTGGGGACCCCAACAGTTGACACCCAGACCATTGCCTGCAAAGTCCAGTGCCTAACCCTCGACCCCCGCGACGGGTGGCAGTGTCAGATGCCTTCAGGGACGTGGGTTCGAGCATGACAATGACGTTTAAGGCGGAAACGCAGATGCAATAAATACCTGCAACATGCTTGATGGGTGATTGCTTCCGCGCCTCAAAGCATTGCGCACCTGCCTTGCCCATCAGTTTAACTTCGCGAGGTGAGCTTGGAGGGCCGCTTCGTAAAGCTGAAACCAGAGAATGTCGAGGCCGCACCATGGTCTGGTCGGATCGGATGAATACTTAGCAAGCACCATTGGCTGAGGTTCGGAAGCTTCGATAGTGACTCCGATAGTGGCAGTATGAAAGAGTTTGAGTTTTTTCAGGTTGTGGAGGACGTCGCCCCAAAAAGCAAGTGGCTTATCTTTGCTGCTCTTTGTGGCAACTGCAAAAGGGACGGAAGCTCGACAGTGCTCAACTTGGAAGGAATACCGAAAGCGCTTGAGGAGGACGAAGATGAGGATGGTGATGAACAAGAGGTCGAAGCGACAGCGCAGGCATTGAGAATAGTGTTTTGTTTTGGCCTATTCGACTTGCAATGGTGGTTGCAGGCTGTGGCCAATGAGATGGCGGCTGTTGGGCTAAAGCCGGCAGATGCTGCTACGTGCTTCTGCTGGCATCCAGCACAATCAGTTGTGTTATGCTGAAGTCCTTAATGCTGGCATTGCCCCAGGCAAGAGGATTTCACCGCGTCGGCCGCCGGCATGCCATTATGAGAAGGTTTTACGTGTTGAAGCTTCTTGTGAGTGCCAGGACAGTGTGTGTTGATCCTGCCTTGCTGCCCAAGAAGGAGCAGGAGGAAGGATGATGCGCATGTCTCTGCACTGGCTGTTGGGTCATCAATTTCAACGGGCTGCATGAAATTTCATCAGGATGTGGAGAAGGAGAGGGGGCGGAGCAGATCACGTGAGCGAGCCACCCAGAGAGCAGGTGAAGGGGGACGATGGAATAATTGTTGCACGTTGCAAACTGAGGCGATGGCGTCAAGAGAAAGGGGATGCCATTGCAGCTCGAGTCGCAGCCAGCAAAGCAGAGGTGCTCCGGCTGCACCCTACACCATTGCACATTCGCGCATACCAAAGCCAGGGCAAGCGATGTGGATGGGCTTCTCTGCTGCACGTGCGGGCGCTTGCATATCCAGCTGCAAGTACTTGATCTGCTCTAGACTCGCCAAGTGCACTCGTGGCATTGATGTCCGTTGTCGTAGCAAGCAGGGGAATCGCCTGTGACCCATCGTGCCCGATGAGACAAGTTTTGTTGCTTTTTGGATCAGGCTTTCCGTAGAGAATTCAGTCTAAGCGTGGAGAGTCGAATTCTGCTAACATCTCCTTTTCCGGAGCACATTCGCTTAACCCTGGTATCCCGAAAACCCGGGTCAGTGGACCTTGTTCAGTTGATTCTTCCTGGTTGCAGAGCAGACATGCAGTGTGGTGACATTGCAGGTCGCAGCCTAATCCGCTTTATTTTACTCGGCGCTTCCTCGCTTGATCTCATCCTAAGGCTGCTTTAGCTCTACTACACAGGTCACAGGTTTCCTGCACTTCACTGGGCCGGGTTGGTGGCTTCGAGAAGGAAGGAGTAGACCGAGACGCACGGCTCACTGCTTAGGGTCCCTAAAAAGAGAGTGCGAACTCCCGAAGCTTGTGTCCTTCAGTTCGATCGGGCGTCAAGGAGCCGGGTGGGTGCAGTGTGTGGGTCATGCTGAATATTACTAAGCCACTAAGCATCACTGAACATGTGATCTCTGGAAGCCACCTTGAGTGTCATGAAGATGCAATGCAACCTTGGCACAAGCTTCAGCCGGACTTGCTATATCCGATTTGCCCAGGGCATTGATGCTTTGCAGGCATGAGGCAGTGCACGTGAGAAGGTCGTCAGGGATTGCAGGTACGAGCGCAGCAGTATTCGGGATGCATGAGTGCGTGACACTGCAGTAGGAGCGAACGTTTGCACTATTGTCTTCGCAGCTTGCGAATGCTGGTGCTGTGTCTGGCCATTCAACTCTGTGGGAGTGCCTGGGCCTAGCATTCAAACTAAGGTTGTCTCCGGCCCGCCACCGGAAGTGTCGACCAAGGCCAAGGTTCAAGAGGCTCGTGCGGATGTGCGAAGCATCGCAGTTGCTACTATCTGCGAGTGCATGTTCGGAAGGAGCCCGAAGAGTCCAGGGAAGACCTAATGAAGATGTCTGTCGGGGGCCTTAATCAGTGAGATCGCAACACCTTTCGATGCGGCTGTGACATATCCGCGGCGTGTCTCTATCAGCGCCACATCATTCACTTCATTGTCTGGTTGTTTGTTTGTCGGTCTGTCTGTTTGTTTGGTTGTTTGTTTGTCGGCATGTGTTGATGCATGTTCATGTGTATGTGTGGGGACCTATCAGTATCTGCGCATGTTTGTCGGTGCATTTGTATTTGTGCGTGCATACGTGTGTTTGTGTGTGTGTGTGAAAGCCCTGATCATTCGCTAAGGGTCCTTGGATCGCATTTCGCAATTGTTTCGTACAGCAGCAAGGGGGCGGGAGCTGATTTGCCTATCCCGTCCAACGAAGCTANTGAAAGCCCTGATCATTCGCTAAGGGTCCTTGGATCGCATTTCGCAATTGTTTCGTACAGCAGCAAGGGGGCGGGAGCTGATTTGCCTATCCCGTCCAACGAAGCTATGGCAAATCAGTGGAAGCACTTGGGGACGCTCAAGTGCGTACCTGCGATGTATAGAGTGCAGCCGATTTCATCAGCGAGAGTTTGAGTCTTGACAGGTTGCACTACTAAGGCAAGCAATCCGGATGGCAGCAGTAGGCAACTGGCCAATGGACCTAACTGGATATGGCCACTTCTCTGTGTGATGGTCTTGTTGCCAGTCGAGAGCTCCGACGTGGGGCACGCCTCATTCCGCAATGCGGAACACCAAAGTAATCGGTCGAGCAATGCTTGATGAGCAAAATCTTGCACCAGAGTCAGGTAGTCATTCTCTCTCTCTCTCTCAGGTACCGCCCTAGGTGTGAATGCACAAACTTGACAGCTTTGCCGAACATGCTGTTCAAGTTTGAATGACACTCGGTAATTGGCAGAAGCTGCGTTCAAGTTGTCAAGAGTTGCAGAACTCATTTGCAACATGGCAGCCTTAGATTCAGTTTCGGGTTCTTCCCCCCTTTTCCCTAACCCCATTTCGAAGGTTGGAAGATGGGGTCCAAGCTAGTCAGTGAGCGCCCTCGTCCCCTCGAACAAGGGGTGTGCCCAAGGATCTGCAAAGTTAGAGAACTCTTGGGTAACACGGCTTTTTCATACTAAGGACCGGTGTCTTCTCAGTCTTCTCAGTGTGTCAGCCGAGCTATCGTCTTCTTTTGACGCTCTCTCTCCCCTCTTCTCTCCTTCTGGTCGTCTGTCAGCCGAGCTATTGTCTTCCTTTCTCGCTCACTCCCCTTTTCCTCTCTCCGACGACGACGACTGCGACGACCACACCAAGGACTGGCCAGCTTCGGGTTCTTCCCCCCCCCTTTTTCCCTAACCCCAGACGCCATTTCGAAGGTTGGAAGATGGGGTTCAGGCTAGGCAGTGAGTGCGCTTGTCCCCCTGAACCAAGGGGGTGTGTGTGAACGCCTCCAGCACGCTGAAGCTCGTGCAGCATGCAATGAAGCAATCTGCGACAGGTTCATCACAGTGATTCTTCCCCCTACTGGGTGTGTGTGTGTGTGTGTGTGTGAAAGCCCTGATCATTCGCTAAGGGTCCTTGGATCGCATTTCGCAATTGTTTCGTACAGCAGCAAGGGGGCGGGAGCTGATTTGCCTATCCCGTCCAACGAAGCTANTGAAAGCCCTGATCATTCGCTAAGGGTCCTTGGATCGCATTTCGCAATTGTTTCGTACAGCAGCAAGGGGGCGGGAGCTGATTTGCCTATCCCGTCCAACGAAGCTATGGCAAATCAGTAGAAGCACTTGGGGACGCTCAAGTGCATACCTGCGATGTATAGAGTGCAGCCGATTTCATCAGCGAGAGTTTGAGTCTTGACAGGTCACAATACTAAGGCAAGCAATCCGGATGGCAGCAGTAGGCAACTGGCCAATGGACCTAACTGGATATGGCCACTTCTCCGTGTGTGCGCACGTGGAGCTCCTGTTTAAAAGGATGTCGTGTTTGTTTGTGGATGGTTTTGAACAGTTTTAGATTACATCTGGGACCTGCGCAATGAAATGCTGTATGCAGCAGGGGATCGAAACATCCGATTCCAGACCTCGCCCAGCAAAGCTACGGAATCTAATGGAAGCAGGCGCTGATTATCCTTGCGTGCCAACTTTGCGCGACCTCACAACATCTTGACGGTGCACGGTCGAATCATGTTGAACCACTCGCTAAGGGGTAACAACGTGCGAGTGCCACCATGGAGCTACACCCAGTTTCCGTTGCATCGTGGCCTGCGATAGGGGCGGCCACAATCTACAAGCAAGGCAGGCGCTGGATACACGGCAAGATGGGGCACGCATGCCGACAGTGCCGGCCCGGCACTGCAGTGCATTCGGCATAGCAGGATGCCGTGCTCGTCCAGCCAGACAGAAAGAGAGAGTGGCGAGAGGAGGGTGTAAAGTGGAGGCGTCGTGAAAAAAGGCCGGGCCGGGCTCCTCACAGTTCTCCTGTCGGTTAGCTTTCCCGAGCATCAATTTTTCGATCCTGAGGGCTACTGTGGCTGCAGAACCGTGTCGGCCAGCTATCTGTTTCAAAGCCGGGATAGACACGGTGACTAAGTTCGCGGCTAGTTCGAGAGCCAAACCGACCTGAAGAAAGTTCTCTGTTTAAATTGAGTCTAAATTTTGTTCCATCGTGGTGGCTTGGAGCGCCAACTGATCCCACTCATAGATTTCTTGGCTATGAGACAAGGCCATCTCGGCCAAGCTTGATGAGCTCGAGGATAAGCACGTGCCGACCAAACAGTAGTAGACGTCGAGGGCAAACTCCGCGAGCTGAGACCGGAGATCAGATAGACCCGGAGACACCACTTCCGACTTGGGATAGCAATGTGCTTGGCGATTATTGTCACGGGCTCAGGTCGAACGAGGCTTGTGGCTCCTTGTTTCCTCCATTGACCTTGGTGCTGAGCTATAAACGTGCGATGCACAAGCACGGCAACAAGCATTATAAGCAGACGGCGATGCGAGTAGTCCAGTCCTGGAAGGACGTGGTTACGAAGATCCATGAAGGAGAGGCACTTCACAACGCTTTGACGCTCAAGAGGCCAGAACCCTGGCTAGATCAACAAGACGGGGAACGGCCTGGGCAACAAAGGCCAGGACAAGGATAGCAACAAGAAGCCCATGCTGGCGCCACGGCGAAAGCTGGCTACTGTACAACAAATCGGGCTAATGCGAACACGAAGAATGACTGTCAGAGAAGGGGTAGTGCCACCTCGCGCATATGTGCTCCTAGTGCCTTGGCGATCACTCGGCTATGGACTGCACAGCCGCGGCTGGCAATCCGCCGGTTCCGGGCAACTGATTTGGCACTTCGACTGCTACTTCCGTTAGGCCCTTCGGACCTCTGTACCTTTTCTCTAAGCGGGCTTTTCCAATGTTCCAAAGCTAACATGGTTTCATTTCGTTTTATGACACGCGACCATGGAAATGAAACGCGGAGAAAATGAAGCGCGCGCAAAAGTCGCTGGAAATAAGCAAAAACATGGAAATCCCCAATGTTCCAAAGCTAACATGTTTTCATTTCGTTTTATGAAACGCGATNAAAATGAAGCGCGCGCAAAAGTCGCTGGAAATAAGCAAAAACATGGAAATCCCCAATGTTCCAAAGCTAACATGTTTTCATTTCGTTTTATGAAACGCGATCGTGGAAATGAAACGCGGAAAAAATGAAGCGCGGAAATCCCCAATGTTCCAAAGCTAATGCGGTTTCATTCGTTTTATGAAGCGCGATCACCGGAATGGAACGCGGAAAACAATGGAACATTAGCATGGCAGTTTTAGATTTTCTGGAGCAAGAACCTCCGGGATAGCGTTCAGGGCTACTTCAAGCAACTTGTTTGGGACACAAACTCTATCGCCATGTACAGTTGGCAAATGGGAGTTACAACATTTCGGTCCGGCTGGATTGGCAACAGATGAGACAAAAATGCCATGAACTTGCGGAACAGTTATCACCCCTTGCGACATGTGCGCTTCGGCTGTTTTACGACAAAAGTCGTTTGTAGGAAAATCAGCGAGTCGACTCGCGCAACCGACGTGCCAACCCAACTTCGGGGCTCCAAACGGCGTTCGGATGATGATACTCTTGCACGTGAATGAGTGTGCGAAGCGCTTCCTTGAGTTCATTCCAATCGACGCCTCTGCGCCCATCACACTGTCAAGTCTGAAGACAAAGACAGCAGCAAAGAAACCCACGTGTTGGTTAATGGCATCATTACATCTTGGCCCAACAGTGAGTTTCGAAATATGCTGGTTGAAATCGTTGAGATTTGTAATGACGCGATCAATCATGATTAATGATTAATGATTAATCATTTTCGGCAGCGTGTTGATGCACTTGATTCTGCGTCACGACAGAACATCGTGATCGTCTTGCGAATCGCGAAGCTTTCCGGTGCAGCAGACCTTTCGGGAGTGGATGTTTGGATGTTTCGCGACTCATTGATGCTTGGCTGGCTGAGCTTTGAACTTCCTATGACACTACAGCATTGAGGTCCAAATCATGATGTAATGCAGGTAAAAATTCAATTCGTCGTGACTGAAGCACGTAGATGCAGTTCGGCACCCCTCTCGAAACGATAAAATATTTTACAATTTACAATACCAACAGTGAAGATGAGATTCCGGAGAAGCAAGAAATGATTCAAAAAAACCAGCCACGACAACTGGCATCGACCGGATATGCCCCAACGTAATTCAATGGGCGTGTTTTCCTCCGTTCTGAGGGCGTCAAGTAACCTGTTACTCCTACATGAAGGTCCGGAAGTTTGCCCGCCTGGTTGCAAAGGGCAGAGGTGCCCAAATCACTGCTTGTGCCACTGAATGATGTGCCGCAAGGATATGACTGGAGACGTCCGATCCACGTACACGCAATGCAGTAACTGCATGAGTGCTGCGACGAGAAATTTGGAATGCACACATGTGTGGGTATGTGCGTGGGTTTTGCTTTGGGTTTTGGGTCTGGGTGGGATTGGGATTGGGTGTGGGTGCGGAGGGGAGGGTGGGCTGGTAGCTGATGGGGCGCTTGTGGTGGGAATGCATGAACGGTGGTTGGGCGGCTGGGTGGTTTTTGCATTTGAGCGACTGCGTGCTGACAGGTATCCGATTTGAAGAAGCTCCTGGTGAAGTTTGGAAGAACAGCTCGGGGGTGTATTGAGAAGAAGGCACGGACGCAGCTGTGAAATGAATCGCGTACTGGTTTCTCGATTCCATGCCAAGGACTTCGTCGACCGATTGAAGCCGCCGAGATGACTCGCGTGAATGAGTTAATGTGACACGTTTGCGGCGCCAGGAGAACAACAAGGGCCGCGCCATGACATGATGACCACGCAGTCAATTGTCGCTGCCGCTAGTCCGTCAATCAGAAGCAAGCTAGAACTACGATGAAATTAATTGCGGAACAACTCCAATCTCAAATGGTTCCGTTGGCCGATGGGATTCTGGATCTGGTAATCCACGGGGCCTGGCAATTACGGGGAGCAGAGTGTGTACATGTCACTTTGAGGTCGTTTTGCCGAGGTCTTGATTGAAGTGGGCAGAGTCTGCCACGGCAGGAGATGGCAGGCACCATCAGGGACGAGCAATTTCCATGGAACGTCACAATGCTAAGCCACATGAGCCAACAACAGATTCACTGTAAGGGAATCATGTTCCGAACATTGGCGCCAGTAGCCAGTTGAGTAAAGCTTGGTTCGAGCACCGTTCGCCATGCTTCCCGAATGCTGTCGCTTGAGTTGCATGAATATTGCTGTGAACCTAAGCACAGAGAAGCAGAGGTCAGTGTCGTTTTGCTCTCAGCACGCCCAGACCACGAAACCAGCACCGATAAACCAGCACCGAGTGTCGGCCCCGAGTCAAACCATCGCATGGGCTGCTCATGCTGAGCACCGCGCCGCCTAGCAAAGCCGCTCATAGCCCGGACGAACGAGTCAGGTTATTCAGCTGATCCGCCGCTTCCACTCTGTCGTATCAGACGGTCCGTTGCAGCTGACACGACGGCTGTTTCCGTATTGCCGCAGGACTGCAGGTGCTCCTTGCTCGTCCAGCGTCCACCTTGCAAGATCTTCCGAGCGTCTTTTGTGCTGAATGACTTGCACTGCGCTTATTGCTAGATGACCGCCAGCAAACCGTGTTCTGGTTTGTTTGCATCACTCGTGCCGACGGCAAGGATAACCTCGTTGCAAGCCTTGGCCGTGAGCTTCAGGTTGGATGGTGGATTCGTCAACAAAATCGAATCCGAAGGCTTTCTCAACAACTTCCTTTGTTCTGCTTGATGGATCATGACGGTGAAGAACATGTTGGGGGTGGGTTCAGCAACTCGCTTTGGGGACAGCGCCTCGCAGCTGCACGGCATGAAGTCAGTGACGTCGTACCGCTTTCTGGCGCAGTCAGTGCTGACTCAAAACGGCGCGCAGGGAAAATCAACTGCCACAGCAGTGTTGGGGCGAAGAGCAGCCCCCACACGCAGGCTTCTGTGAGGTTCGGGTGTGGAATCGAAATCTGCGTGCACGTTCATGCTGACTGTGTGGCTTCTCCCGAGTTTGTCGGCCCGCGTAGATAGAGGGCTTCGACGCAAGGTCGCTTTGCAACACGGTGCGGCCTAGTGCATTAGGTCATGCTGCGCTCGTGAGTTTAATTCTACACAAGGTCACGCTGTCTCTGTTTGGCCGCTCCTGCCCGCAGAAGAGACGCAAAAACACTTGTTGCTACATGTTGCTACTAGTACTACTCGAAGGTAAGTTGGACTTTGGTCTTGCTTGCCTTGAGCTCGTTCGAGTCCAAGAATACAGCCTTACAGTCTTACAAATACGGGACGCGACCTGGTAATAGCTGGCTGCGAGCACTTGCCGTCTCGACGATTTCAGCGTCAGAATGCCCGCAACGTTCAAGTAATAATTCTGCATCAGTGACAGAACAGTCCGAGGACGGCATGTGTGTTCCTGGAGGTACAAGCTTGACAATCCCTGGCTGAGCATGTGATCATGGAGTTCAAAGAGTTTTGCATCAGCTAAACCCTTTGCAGTCCTGCGTCATGAGATTATGCCCATGTGTCCGAGTCCTTATGCGAGGTTTCGCCTTTGCCAGCTGCCTTCTCACCTTTCAAAGCCCAGCATGGCGAGGTCAGCTAGCCTTCGTGAGCTCCTGAAGTTCAGCGCTGTCGTGGTGATTTCCCAGGTGGCCCCACTCGCCATGCCAGTCACAGTGGACACCATCATCATCCTGCTGCACGTGGGCCGGAACCACCGACCCTCCATCCACACGGACCGAGAAAGACTCTAAGGCACCCATTCTATGACATGTGCAATGTACGGAATGTTCCACCGACCTTTGAAGACATGCCTCAGACCAGAACCAAACATGTGGGGCCGTTTTCAACTCGTGATCTATCTCTTGTGTAGCCCGTACGCGCTGTCCCTCATGATCCAACCATATCCAACCTTGCACTGCGAAGTGCAAGGTCACGGTCTGGATGAAACTTCTACAAAACCAGGTATCATTGCACGCTGCAGCGGCCCGATGCACCGGCATCCGAGACGGGCAAATTTCAGTTTTTGGCTCGTCGCACCGCCCGGAACGTTTCCGGGCCTGGGCCGGAGCACGGGCTGGTCAAGTCGCATCCCTTTCCATCCCTTTCCGAGCTGCTCCGCGCGATCGCCGTCGCACCCGAGGGCCACGACATCGCCGCGCCACTGCAAGAGGCATTGCTTACTCTCCTGTTGGCCCGCCGGCCGTCGCCACCCTCGCACGGCTCATTGAGACGCTTCGTGCCCAGCCTTTTGATGCGCCTGGCCTGCCCCCACAACTCAACCCCGGCGGCGCCTTTGCCGACGCTGCTGCGCCTGCAGCCGTGCACCAGCGGAGTGATGCGCAGCCTCCCCCGCCCGAAGCAGGTGGCGACGATTTCGTCAGGTCCGCGGCAGCGCGCGTCGTCGAGGGAGAGCGCCGCGCCCGCGGACGTGGACGGCGCGGAGGTCGGGGCCGCGGGCGAGGCCGTCACGCGGCATCGCGCGCCCCGGCTGATGTGGAGGATGCTCTCCGCTGAGGCGGCCTTCCAAGCAGGCCTGCAGACGCTTGATGCCATAGATCTCGCGGCCACGCTTCGCAAGCGCGTCCTCACACTGCAAAGCGTGCCGGTGCAAGTACGCAGCACGCTGCGCACTGCCTTCCAAGCTGGGCTCCAGCTCGTTGCGGATGAGAGCTCCGCTGACTCATCGATGCGGGGATGGAAGCTTTTTTACCTCGCCGTCCGCATGCTGCTGCACCGCGCCCCAGCCGAGGCCCGCATCAGCACCGGCCGAGCTCGAGCGCCGCTGTGAGCTTTTCCGTCGTGGTGAGTGGCCCTGCCTCCTCGCTGCTGCATGCTGCTGCCGGGGCAGCTATATGCGAACCCCTGAGCCTGTGACTATAGGCACGTGCCGCCCAGACAGACGTTGCTCGAGCTGCGAGGGCCACCGCGCTCGTCCACCTGGGGGAGCTGTCCGCCGCCGCACGTTTGCCGCCGGGTTCTTCTGGCACGCTCGAAGAGCTCCGCGACCCCTGGGAACCGGCCCCAACCTCCTTACGCTCCTCCCGATCCTAACCTTTGGGCGTTCAGGCCAGAGGAACACTGTGCGCTCCCCATTTGCGCATATTGCTCGCCGACGAACACTCTTGCACCGCGCTGCCGAGCGGCTTGCGCGTGCTGAGGTGCCAGCACCGGTCGTCTCAGCCAGCGAGTCGGCCGCGTAATCGCCCTGCCCAAGCCCAACGAGCGCCTGCGGGCATGTGCGGGCCCTTGTCGTTGGCGGCGTGCTGTGGCGACTAGAGTATGCATCCGAACTGCAAGCCGCTTGCATGCCTTTTCAGTTCGGCGTCAGCGCCCGTGCAGGCACAGAAGCGCTTGTCCGCCTCCTCCGCGTCGCCACTGAAACGGACCCGTGTGCTGGCCTCAGGAAAGACCCAGCTTGCACAGCCGCTGCTGCTTTACGTGCGCCAATTCTACGCTTCCTGCGGAGCATACGCGAGCGTACGCCGCTGAGCATGACACTGCTGTCCTCTGTTGCCTGGATGCCGGGCTGCATGCCGACACTGCTTCCGGCTTGGCAGCTTTGGCTGCCGCACGTGCCCAACTCGCCTAGTGGACTTGGACTTCGTATATAGCGCCGAGCGCCATGCCGTCGCGGCTTATGCTGGGCATCTTGGGCCGATGCGCTCCAGGCCTTCACGCGTTCTTTGGATGGCCCCGGGTCGCTGCCTCACGCCCTAGCTGCCTTGAAGGATGCCGCGCAAGTTGCAGGCTTCCAGGCCCCCACGTGGGATGTTGTGCTCTCGGCGGTGCCCCCTGCAGTGTCGCCTGAGGACGACCCCGCCGACCTTACGCGTGGCAATCCCGGCTTCACGCACAGTTGATGAGTTCTTCCACCGTGCCATCCGCCGTGAGCTTGATGCCCCAGGCCTTGCTATGTTGGACTCGGACCGGTCTCGCCTGAGCTGTCCCTCAGCTCGCCGCTGTTCCGTGTGTTGCTTCTCCGCCGGCTTCGCCTGCCCTTGCCCTTGACTTCTGCGCGCTGCCGCTGCTGGCAACTGCATGACTTTTTCGGGGACGACCTCGCAGCATGTCCTGGTCACGCGTCCTTCTTGCCAAGGGCGGGCTTCTTGAGCGCGCTGCTGCGCGCATCTGCCGGTAGGCCGGAGCTACTGTTGCCCTCAACGTCCGGCTTCGTGACCTCAACGTTGATGTCGCCCGGCAGGATGAGTGCCGCATCGAAGCCATTGCTAATGGAGTTGCATGCACTCTGGCATGGCTCGCAACTCGCATCCTCGCAGACTCCTCCCTTGAGCCGCCATTCCCTAGACACTGTAGCGCGCAGTCGGCCTGGACTTGGGTCAGCACTGGGACTGCCTAGCTTGGAACGCCAGTCGAAAGGTGTGTGAAGAAGAGAAACCGGGCAAGACGCGGGTCTTCAACGCAGCTGGAGGGGATGCGCCACCCGGCGTCGACGTCTTGGGCCCGGACGTCTGGTGCCGCAACCTGCCCCCGGAGCAGCGTGGCTTCGTCGCTCTCGGCGTGCCCATAGGTCACACCGACTTCGTTAAAGCCCAAGCCGCTAACCGCCTTGACGCTGAGGCCGACTTACTTCGCAAACTCATGCAGCTCCCTGATGTCCAGNNNNTCTTGCTCGCTTTCTGCGCGGCGCCTCGTGCACAGCATCTGCTCCGCAACGTGCCCCCAGCTGACATCCTGCCGTACGCTCGTGGTCACGACGATGCGGTCTGGGCTGTAGTTGAAGGCCTGCTCGGCGACCAAGGACCCGGCGAGGGAGACGACTGGGCTGCTGCTCGCCAGGTCGCTTTTTTGCCGCCGAGCCTGGGAGGCCTCGGTCTCTTGGCAGCAGAGCGGGTATCACCGGCAGCATACTGGGCGGCGTGGGCAGATGCGCTCCCGGTGTTGCCCCAACGATACCCGACGCAGCAGCCCGGCTAGTGCAAGAGATCGAGGGCGAACCGGCAGCGCCTTAACTACGTGCAGCTGCGGAGGCTGCGCGCCAGCTCGCGGCGGAGGGCTGGACGAGCAGACCGGAGTCGGCGTCTGGCGCACGCGGCGCCGACGCGCCGGCGGCTGAGGGCGAACTCGGCCTAGGAATCCCAGGTTGGCAGCGACACGCCGTTCTCGCACTTCACACTTCCTTTCGAGAACGCGTATTACTTCCGGCCTTGGCTCCGGCCGCTCGCGCCCTCCTCCACTCTCAGTCCGGTCCGCACGCTGGTATGTGGCTTGCGGCAATTCCTTCGGACGCAGCGTCCACCCTTGCACCCGACCTGTTGCACGTCGCCATGAGGCGCCGCCTTCGGCTGCCCTTGCCCCTCACGGCCCTGCACTGTGGCGCGGAAGGTCGGCATGGCTGTGGGGCCGAGGTCGATGCGTACGGGGACCACCACCTCGCCCNCCATGCCGCCGCTGCCTGGTGCGCCAGACGCACTCCCGTTGGGTGACGTGTTGGACCTCGCGATGGCGAGCGCCCCGAGCCGGCTGCCGTTTCGCTAGTACATGCTAGTACCCGGTAGGCGCCTTTAGGTCTAGGTAGTTTCCGACGGTGGGACACGTTGTGCGGACGTATAAAGGTGCGGGAAAAAAAAAACCGCCTCGCCGCGGAGGCCCGCCGCCGCATGCCGCCGCCGGGGATCGCGGATCTGAGGGAGGAAGTGTGGCGAGGGGACAAACCGCCGGCTCAGCGAGGAGTCGTGGTGCTCGGCACGCCGGTGGGGCATCCCGACTTCGTCCAGCTGGTCTGCTCGGGGAATTGCCTCACCTTCCCGACCTCCAATGTGTGGCGGAAGGCTGGACGAACCGACCGGATTGGGCATGTTGTGCTCGCGGCGCCGATGTGCCGGGGTCGCTGAGGGTGAACTCGCAGCGACTTGCCGTTATGTTATCGCACTTCACACTTCCTTGCGAGAACGCGTGTTACTTCCAGCCTTGGCTCCGGCCGCACGCGCCCGTCTCCACTCTCAGTCCGGTCCGCGTGCCGGTATGTGGCTTGCGGCAATTCCTTCGGACGCAGCGTCCACCCGAGTCCACCCTTGCACCATCTTGCACCCGACCTGATGCACGTCGCAATATTGTCAGTTGCATTGCACCAGTGCTCGGTGTGGTTGTAGTCGGGCGTTGTTGACCCCCACAGCGGCCCCAACGCCTCCTGCACCGCGTTTTTGTCGTCGTCGGGAAAAAAAGCTGTCAGAATAGGGTAGCGTTTTCTTGCAATTCTGGCTACTGTAGCTTGCATTGTCGTCAGTCAACCTCTTCACGCAATATGCATGCAGATGTTGGTCCGTTGCCGGAGTGTTTGCGGGATGTTTGTGAGGCTCTGCCCCATGACTTGTCGGCATTGCCTGAAAGCATCCGCACATCTGCAGAGTCTCTGCGTGCCGCTGCGAATCAGGGAAACGCCGGCGGCCTCCGTCGTCATCGCCGGCGCGACGGGGGCCGACCCGCTTGAGCTTGGCGCTCCTAAACCCGAATCATCTTTGGTCGCCGAGTGGGGTTGAGCATCCTGGCTTTCATGGGTTGTCGAGTTTGTTGCAGTCGTCGTCTGTGGATTTGATGTGCGTGCAAGAAACTCGGGCACCAGATGGTGCGTCGCTTTCTATTGATCAACCTTACAGCTATGATGGGCCCCACTGGTCTGAGCGGTTGTGAATCCGGCTTCCTTGTTAATTCTGCATCCGCTTCGTGGTCTGTCTCGTCTGCTGGGTTGTCCCCCCGTATCCGTAGGAGAGTCATGGAGAGTCCTCGCGACGTCACCTGATGATGCTGCGCTCCAGCTCCCCGCACGCCAGAGTCTGTCTGCCCCAATAGTCCTCCAAAATACAATAATCGGATCCAGGGCTCCAGAAGCTCAAAGGCAAACTCGGAATGGATAACGATTCCCCTTTGCTAAGACGCCCCTGATAGTCAAACCGACCCTTTCCAAAAAGGCGAACTCGCTTGACACGTGAGTCTGGTTTCCTCCTTTTCAAAATGCCAGGTTTTTTGAGAGCTCTACCACCCATAAGGAATCAATGCGGACGAGGCTCAATTGAGATCTGACCACCGGACAGCTCGCTGCCAGATTGTTCCAGAGGATGTAAACGGGATCGCACCAAAGTCCCACGGGCCCGCTGCCACTCTGATCGGCTTTGTCCGCGATTCTTCTTCTTACGTTTCTTACCAGAGGATTTCTCAGCTTGCTCTTCGGAATACCCGGTATGGCTCGAGTCTGCCGTAAGGTGCCTAGGAGGAGGTCCACTTGGCTCGGGAGGCTTAGAGGAAGACGACTTGATGCCCTGGGCGAAGCTCAACTCAGGCTGCGAGGGAGGCTCAATGTAATCAGCCGGTGGACCTCCGAAGCGGTTACTTTGCCACTCTCGCAACCTACGACAAAGTGCAGATCCCCCGAAGCCGATCCAACTCTCTGCACACTGCATACACTGCACAGCTAGGGGCTCCCGCTACCTCACGAGGCTCCAGGCAGGGATCCACACCGCACCAGCAACACTGAGTCATCTGAATGCTCAAGCTCCCTTGACCCGAAAGTGGCGACTCGTAAACAAAGTTGCGGTTCGTTTTAAACTACACGGTGCGAGGGGCAGTCCGGGATTACACGCTGCGCACCTTCACAACAAACGACGCGCCTGAGCTGCCGCCCCCACCGGGGGTGAGTGTCCTTTGTTGTCATCATGTCGCGGCCGTCAACGGGGCGAATGGAGTTGACTTCGTTAGGCTGCCACACCGCGCCATGCAATGGGCGCCTGTCCCCATCCGGCACGCGGCGGGCATAGCGGCGTGGCAACCAAGTTGGCTTTGCCCTGGCTGCGCGCAAGACGTCAGACTGGCCGACCTCGACGTCCCGGCCGATGCTGGACAGCCCTGTAGCCGTTGCGGACGGGCCTTGCGATGGGAGTACGACCGCGCAACTAGGCAGGGACAGCTCAGCTGCATGCCGGGTTGCGCTGGATCGGCCCGTCCTGTGGCACCGCAGGTACCGCGCGGTACGCCCACTGCGCCTAATCAGGCAGCCGCTTGCCTTCCAGCGAGCAGG
>BGNK01001924.1:0-14229 GCA_003297005.1 Symbiodinium sp. clade A Y106
CCCGCACCACAACATGTTGCTACATCAATTGAGCGTGATCCCTACTAGTACTGCTGAGGGGCATGTTGTTTACGGAGTGTATTATATATATATATATATATATCTGTGTGTGTGTTATATATATATATATTATGTTATGTTATATTCTATGATATTTTATTACATTATATATATATATATATATATATGGGGGTTAGGGTCGATGATTTTGGGCTGTCTTTCGAAGTTCTATAGGAGTCTTTGCTGGAAACCTGGCTCCAGGTACTCTCAACCTTCGACCAGCTACCAGCCCAGGCACGCGCCGGGATCCGCGTAAGCCATCGGCTGCGCTGCGTCCATGGGCTGGTAAGTCCTGGCTCTGAAATTAAGGCTTCTTTTGTACGAGTTAGGGCAGTTAAGGGGTTTAGGGTTTAGGGTTGAGGGTCTAGGGCTGGGGAACCCGGAAGACACTTTGGACTACACCCTAAGCCCGAAAGATGCCCGATACGACACTGGAAATGCTTCGTAGGGTCATTATACCACCAAACTCTAAACCCTAAACCCTAACCTAGATCGAAGAGTGTAGCAACCTACGCACCCAAGCAGTGGAGCTGGCGACTGTAGGGCCGGATAAGTATGTGGCCTGAATGATTAGAGTAGGGCCTTGGGGTAGGGTGTAGGGTTTAGGGTTTAGGGGTTTAGGGGTTTAGGGTTTAGGGAAGAGTCGCTAAAATTGTTTACTATATTAGGGCTGGAAATTACAAAACTATCCCAAATCGATACCTAGTATAGGTATAACAGCGACTAGAAGGGAACACTGTATACTTCTACCCTAGACCCTATCTCTCAACCGCCCTACGACCTGAAGCCCTGCAACCCTAAAGCGCACAACCGTCCCTATACTATCCCCAATAATAGTCTCCATAGTCTATTCCCCCATTCCCGACTAAGAACCAGACATTCAACTGGAGGTTCAGGGGTAGTTATAACTGGGGGTTTTAGGATTCCTTTAAAGGGCTCTATAAGGGCTTGAAAGGGGGGGTTTTATATTTAGGGTAGTTATAAGTGGGGTTATAAGTCCCCTAACATCCGCCTAAAGTTTAGGCTTCAGGCTCGGGGCTTTGCGTTTGAAGACTTCTTTGGCCCCAGGCCTGTTCCTCGAGGCTTTGTGGCTTAGGGTTTTTTGTGGTTTAGTGGCTTAGGGGCTTAGGGGCTTAGGGGTTTAGGGTTTAGGGTTTAGGGTTTAGGGATTCAAAGGTTTTTGTGGTTCAGGGTTTAGGGTTTCGGGGTTTGGGGTTTAGGATTTAGAGGTTTGGGGTTTAACTAGGGTTTAGGGTTTAGGGTTGCGGTGCTGCACTAGGCATTCTTCATGGCTTGTCTTGTGCCCTCGAGCCTTTAATCTCGTACCTCCAAACGATGAACTCAGTACACTACACCCCCCGCGCGACGCCCCTAACGCCCAAAACCTCCAAAACCCTACTACTCACCTTCGGTCAGACGCTGCAAAAACCTGCAATGCAGCCCCGTAAACCCTTGCAAACTGTAAACCCTTACAGAAATCGCACAAACCCTAAACCAGAAATCCCAAAGAACCCGAGCCCGGCGGTCATGACCGGCTGCGCCGTCTCGGAGCCCGTGGTGTAGATCACCTCGTCCGTGGTCTTTGGGGGAAAAGCTTTCTGCTTACGCTGAAAGGGCTTTAGGGCTTCGGGTTTAGGGTTTAGGGCTAGTATCAGTTACTGTAGGAATCTGATTAAGAAACCTTGGACCTTTAATCCTACTATTTTGGGGTTACAGGCCCAGGGTTTCTTAATCAGGTTCCTACATTAAGTTGAAAGGGCTTTAGGAGGGCTTGATCTCAGGGTTTAAAGCTCTTCTGGTATGGGTCTTGTTGAAAGCCTTCCGATAGGTCGCGTGCTCCATGCTCGGCGTGAAGCTGGCATACCAGGACCACTAAATCATCTGAGCAAGCCTACAGAGATATGGGTACCCCTTCAGTGCCTTTCAGGACCCCGAAAACACCCTAAACCCTAAAACCCTAAAACCCTAAAAACCCTGAAACATAAAACCTAAACTCCTAAACCCTAAAACCCTCGAACCTAAAACCTAAATCCATAAGCCGTGAACCCAAACACCCCCTGGGACTTCTGAGCCCCGAGCTTGCTGGGCCATGGAGGTCGTGGGAGCGGGGGTGAAGGAGCGCTTGGCTGGCTGGCACTGCAAAGCTGCGGCCGGTCTTTGGCGTTTAGGGACAAGAGTCTTGGCGTTTAGGGCTTAGGGAAAAGAACTTTGGGGTTTAGGGTTTAGGGTTTAGAGTTTAGGGTTTAGGGTTTAGGGTTTAGAGTTTAGGGTAGGATTTTGGGGTGAAAGGCTGCTACGCACAGGAGTAGTGCTGTCACTGTAGCGCAGCTTACCCCCTATCTCAAGCAAACAGCAACTGTACAAGTACAGCCGCGAGGAACAATTTGACACTGTTTCGAAAATACATAGGCGGGCATGTACTGAAACTATTGAGAACCACCATGAAACAGAAAACTGCAAAGGCAAATGCTACGGCAATAGTCGCCGCGAAGATGTAGAGAAACTGTGGAAAACTTGATAGTAGCACAATACAATGGCAGCGACGCAGCCCTGTCCGGCAAATAACGAAAGGATACTGAAAAGACTACTAGCAGTGATGATACGAAACACTATAAACAGCACGGAAAACTGACGACGACGACCACTACCACTACCACTACCACTACCACTACCACTACCACTACCACTACCACTACGGTTGATGGACAAAATCCTGCATTACCTAAGGACCCTAAACTATGGGAATTATGGTATATTCCTTATTATGGGTCATGCAGGATTTTGTCCATCAACCGTACCACTGCTACTACTACTACTAAACCTCCTCCTGCTGCTGCTGCTACAACAACAACTACTACTACTACAACTACAGCTACAACTACTACTACTACTTCTGCTGCTACTGCTGCTGCTATTGCTACTGCTACTCTTACTGCTACTGCCACTACTACTCCTACTCCTACTGCTACGGCTGCTGCTGCCACTACTAATACTACCACCACCACTACTACCACTACCACTACCACTACCACTACCACTACCACTACCACTACCCCTACTACTACCACTACCACTACCACTACCACTACCACTACTACTACTACTACTACTACTACTACTACTAGTACTACTAGTACTACTAGTACTACTACTACACTCCTATACTGCTGCTGCTACTGCTGCTACTACGACTACTACGACTACTGCGACTGCTACTACTACTACTACTACTACTACTACTACTACTACTGCTACTGCTACTGCTACTGCTACTGCTACTGCTACTGCTACTACTACTACTGCTACTACTCCTACTCCCACTACTACTACTGCTACTCCTACTGCTACTGCTACTGCTACTGCTACTGCTATTGCTACTGCTACTGCTACTGCTACTGCTACTGCTACTGCTACTGCTACTACTACTGCTACTACTGCTACTACTGCTTGTACAACTACTTCTTAGTATAACTACACTAGTAGTACTGCTACTGCTACCACCAGAAAGCCTGCTGCTGCTACAGAGCTTCTGGCTTTCGGACGCATAAAGGTCTAGGCTGGCATGGCAAACTGAAGTGCTACGCGGGACTTTGGCGACACCCACGGCTGCAAGTTCCATCAACGTCTGGCTGCTCCCGTTTCACAGAAGCAGTCATTCAGAGTGAACTGGAAAACATGGTACGTTGGCAAAACGGGGGTGACGAGCAACGATTTTGAATCGGAGACACACTTCTCAGACTGACACCTCTATCAGCCTAGTAGAAATGCATCCAAATTTGCCATCACCTGCAAGCTCCTCGAGCTTAGCAGCAGCCGCTGGACTTCTTCTTCTTCTTGTCCTTCTTGCTCTTCTTCACTGGGGCGGCGGCCTTGGCGAGGGAGGAGCCCGTGACCACGAAGCTCTCGCGGGCCTTNCCTCGAGCTTAGCAGCAGCCGCTGGACTTCTTCTTCTTCTTGTCCTTCTTGCTCTTCTTCACTGGGGCGGCGGCCTTGGCGAGGGAGGAGCCCGTGACCACGAAGCTCTCGCGGGCCTTGTCCGTCATAGAATGGGTTTCCTGGGGTGCCGTGTGGCCCTCCGGGTGGGCGGTGACCACGAAGCCAGGGGGCAGGGCCTCACCTGGTGCGAACCACTTTCCCTGGGAGTGGTCCAAGCCGCTCANCATAGAATGGGTTTCCTGGGGTGCCGTGTGGCCCTCCGGGTGGGCGGTGACCACGAAGCCAGGGGGCAGGGCCTCACCTGGTGCGAACCACTTTCCCTGGGAGTGGTCCAAGCCGCTCACAGCAGGCATGTACGTTGCCGGCATGCTCGGATACGTGTAGCCTCCCGACACGGTGTAGGGCGACGATGTGTAGGTCACCGGCACGCCGGCGTCCTGCTGAATCGTGTACGCGGGCATTGCATCGGCCGGCATGGTCGTGTACACAGGCGCCGCTGCTGCAGGATCCGTCGTGTAGGCCGGCATGGTCGTGTACATGGGCTCGGCTGGGACTGATGCCATGCACGGGTTCGCCATGTGGTATGCGAACCTGAAGCTTAAACTGCGTACACTTGCTACAGATACTGCAGGCCAGCGGCTTCAGGATCATCGCGCTCATGTGTGGTCATTGCGGTGTTCGGCAACAGATCGTGCTTTGCTTGCACTGCAGTCTGATGCGTTGTTTGTCAAAGATACAGCATGGATCACTTGCAGCAGTTGTGTCACGCTCTCTGAGAAGTTGGATATTGTGCTTAGGACAACGGAGCAAACACTTCTCTTTTCTGCACGGATGCAAGCAATGTCGCGTTGAGTTTAGAAATCATTGTACGTTGGCAAGCAGGTGTGGCCCTTTAATGGTCCTTGACACCCAAGACCCAACTCTTTGACCGGCACCTCTGTCAGCCAAAAGAAATGAATCCGAATTTGCCATCACCTGAGAACTCGTCCTTCATAGACCCCTCGAGCTTAGCAGCAGCCGCTGGACTTCTTCTTCTTCTTGTCCTTCTTGCTCTTCTTCACTGGGGCGGCGGCCTTGGCGAGGGAGGAGCCCGTGACCACGAAGCTCTCGCGGGCCTTNCATAGAATGGGTTTCCTGGGGTGCCGTGTGGCCCTCCGGGTGGGCGGTGACCACGAAGCCAGGGGGCAGGGCCTCACCTGGTGCGAACCACTTTCCCTGGGAGTGGTCCAAGCCGCTCATAGCAGGCATGTACGTTGCCGGCATGCTTGGATACGTGTAGCCTCCCGTGTAGGGCGACGATGTGTAGGTCATAGGCATGCCGGCGTCCTGCTGCAAGCATTCCTAGCTGTGTCTACACTGCATACCCAGAACCCTGGACTACAGCATTTCGGGGCGCCGGCCCGTGACATCCTAGAGTCCACGCGGAAACCCCGGCCTGCGTGATGTACTGGATGGGCTGGCCGGATGCGTCGACATAGGTGACCCTGGGGTTCAACCAAAAAACCTATAATGCCCAATCAGGAAACTCACCTCGGAAACCCTAAACCCTAAACCCCTAAACCCCTAAACCCCTAAACCCTAAACCCCTAAACCCCTAAACCCCTAAACCCAGAACCAGAAGACCTCAAGCCCACAAAACCCCCGAAATCCTAAACCCCTGCACCCCCAAAGATATCCCGCCGAGGCCGTTGAGGTTGGACTTCGGGTTGAGGGTAGGGGTTTAAGGGCTTAGGGGTTTAGGGGTTTAGGGGTTTGGGTTTAGGGGCTTAGGGGCTTAGGGGTTTAGGGGTTTAGGGGCTTAGGGGCTTAGGGGTTTAGGGGTTTAGGGGTTTAGGGGCTTAGGGGTTTAGGGGTTTAGGGTTTAGGATTTAGGGTTTATGGCTTTAGTGTGTGTTTCTGGATAGGGGAGGTGGGGGGGAGGGTGGTTGCGGGGGTAAAGGGGGTTGGGGGTTTTTGAACAGGGGGAATAGGGTGCTTCTGTCGTCATTTCGTTTTGCACTGAGAATGTTCAGTCGCTGGTCTCCAAGTCACTACTGGTACATTTCATCACCGTCATTGTTGTTTGTACTCTCATTTTCATGTTGTGGTTATTTGTAGTAGCGACACTGCCCCTATCGCACTGTTTGGTCTTTACTTTCCCATGTTGCCCACACGTGGACGCTTCGATAGACACAGGTTGCACTGGGCTTGGTTGATGCTTACAAAACGGCACTCAGCAGCATGTCGTGCACGTGCCGAAAACCCTCCAAAGATTAAGTTTCGGGATTTAAGAGTCGGGAGCCAGCTGCTCCCGACTCTTAAAACCGATATAGAAGCCTAAATACTTGCCGTTCTTCCTTAGAGTTCCGTATTATAGTTGTAGTATAGGGGAGCCCCAAAACCCTATCCTAATGATTAAGGCCCCGAAAATCACCACCATCGCCGGGAGAGCGTAATGTGTACTGTCTAGTACAGAGTACTGAATATTTGACAATGGTCTTCCCTCGGGTTCCTTCTTATAACTATAGGAACAAACTGCAAAGATCTCCGCGAACAAAACCCTGAAGCTCCACCCTCAGCAACAGAATTATCCCTTCGCTAATATAGGGGCCTTAACAATTGGAATAGGATTTTGGGGCTCCTTACTATACTTATGATAAGGAACCCCCAAAATAGTGTTAGTAATTTTTCAGGCCCCTATATTATCCCTTCGCTATGCTCTGCCCAGGAACGGTCCGGGCTCCGACGCATAAGTGATTGGCTGCGCCGCATCCACGGGCTGATAGGTCCTGGCTTCGAACTGAGGGGACTGAAGGCTGCTGAGGGCTGTTCTCCGTCCTTAGCATAATGTAACATGGTATAGTACATAGCAGTATATTCTCGTACCGTTGTAATATACTGTAGCACGTTGCCTTTGGTACAACAGGGTCCAAAAAGGGTATCATGCGGTTTTCAGTAAAGGGTTTGGTAGGGCGTTTGGGTGCCGTATGTGTCTAGGGTTTGGGGTTGAGCTTGTGCAACTCTCTACCGGTAGGGTTTCGAGGCTGAACAATTTTGGAACTTGGGGGCTCGGATAGGCTCGGGCTTTCGAGGAGTGGGGCTTAGTGTTTAGGTATCTTCAAAATTCGGATAGGGTTTGGGGGCATATTATACTCTAGTCATAATCATGAACCCCAAAACCCTATTCCAATTATTAGGGTCCCTATATTATAGAACTCGATTATAGATCCCTTTAAAGGAGCCCTTTAAAGGAACCCTTTTCTAATTGTTAGGCCCCTACGCTGGTGTTTAGGGATCAGGGTGGAGGACTTCAGGTGGGAATGCTTGGCACGGAAGGGTCTGTCTGGCCGGAGCGAAGGCATTCCGGAAGTGCTGCAGTTAAACTCTTTACTTGGAGGTTCAGGGGTAGTTAAAAGGGTTCCTTTAAGGGTCCCTTTAAAGGGATCTATAGGGATTCTATAAGGGTATAGGGTTTAGGGTCTACTTGGAGGTTCAGGGGTAGTCATAAGTAGGGTTATAAGTAGGGTAGCTATACTTATAACCCATAGTAGGGGACTTATAACTATCCCTGAACCTCCAAGTATACCCTGTACCCTGTTGGGTTCACTAGGCGTGTTCATCTGTTGCATAGTCTCGAAACAACTGAAGCAATACAAAATGCGGACAACGCCCAGAAAACCACCCGAACATGCAATGGGAAGTCAAAAGAACTGCCGCCAAAGTTGCCTGGATCCTTGCTCAGGAATTTAAGTTACCACAATAATAGGGGTCTATAGTAAATAATAGGGTTTCCGTATTACAGTAACTTAAACTAAACTCCTTAAAACGAACCCAGTAAACCCGAACCTAACCACTCTGAAACCCCTACGCCACTGAAGAGCCCCGGCCCTGAGCAACCGAAGCCGGTTTAGGGTTTTCGGTTTAGGGTAAACGCGACACCCTTAAATGCCTCAAGGCCCCGGAGCCTGAAGCCTACAAACCCTTTACACCAAGGTAGAGAATCAGAGGGAGCGAGAAAGAGAGAGAGAGAGAGACAGGGAGAGAGGGAGGGATGTATTTATCTCTCTATCTAATATATATATATATATGTATGTATAAAAAAGATATAAAGAAGATATATATATATATATATACATATATATATACACAATATATTACATACATATACATATATATATACACAAAAAAGTCTATATATACACATAGATAGATATACATATACATACATATGAACCTACGTATGCGAGTCCGGCTAAAGCTTAGGTACAAACCCTCAGCCTTCCCAGACCCGATCCCCCCCCGGGGTCATCATCGGCTGGGCCGTCTCCGACCCGGTTGTCGTGTACACCACCTGGGAGGCGTTGTTCTCCAAATTTTGGGAGCTGAATTTAGGAACATGATTCCGAGTCGTCGCGGGTGTGTGTAAGTATAAATACATACATCCATACGTACATACATACGTGCATCATGCATGCATGCATACATGCGTGTCTGTATATACATATACATATACATATACATATAAATATACATATACATATACATATACAGATACAGATACAGATACAGATACATACACATACACATACACTACACATGTACATGCACATGTACATGTACATGTACGTGTACATACATGTACATGTACATACACATACACATACACATATACAGATACAGATGCAGATACAGATACATATACACATACACATATATCTACACATGTGTCTATGTATAAAATGTATGTAAGCATGTAATGCATGTAATGCATGTAAGCATGTAATGCATGTATGCATGTATGCATGTATGCATGTATGCATGTATGTATGTATGTATGTATGTATCTACGCATGTACGTGTGCATGTATGCACGTATGTATGTACGAATGTATGTGCGAATGTATGTATGTCTGTCTGTCTGCCTGCCTGTCAACATGTATGTATCCATGTATGTATGCATGTATGTACCCATGTATGCATGTATGCTTGTATGCATGTGTGCAGGTACTCATGTATGCATGAATGATGTATGGTTGTATGCATGTAGAGGCTTCCTGTTGAGATTGGAGGTTTGCTTCTTCCCGTGGATGATGTGGACCCCAATCGAATTTTCCGAATTCAGACGGCATCTCCCCTACAACCCAGGATCTGCAAAAGACCAATTTCGAACATCAGGCTGGGAGATGGGCCTTGCGGCTTTGCAGACTTGGGTTTTGTTGCGGACTTGGGTTTTGTCCGGGGCAGAACGCAATACGTGGTCTAGAGAGGATACTGAGTTTTGCCCGCTCTGCAAAGCAGTCGACTCCAAGTCGCATCGTCTTTTTGAATNGGGGGGGGGGGGGGGGGGGGTTAGGGAAGTACCTCATGAAAGCGTAACTACATTGGGACGGGACTATGAGCTCCCCTGGAACCCCCAAACTAAGGGTTTAGGGTTTGAAGGCTTACAGAGACCCTTATGAAATCCTAGCTTTAATATAGGGGCCCTAATAGTACCATAATCACAATAAGGAACCCCCCAGAAGAGTATAGCCAATTATTAAGGCCCCTGTACTGAACCCGTTTAATAGCCTTTATAGTGACCCGACCCTTTACAAGAACCCTTCAAAGGAAGCCTATTCTAATTATCAAGGCCCCTATATCACCCTCCGCCCCGAGACCGAGCCTGTGCTGGCTGGGCCATGGCGTGCGAGACCAGGGCTTTTGGAAATCTCTGACAGTCTAAGAGGGACTCTGAAGGCGCTTGAGCAAAGATACCAGGTTCCGGGTTCAGGGTTTAGGGTTTAGGGTTTAGAGGGTTTAGGGTTTAGGGTTCAGGGTTTAGGGTTTAGGGTTTAGGGTTAAGAGGAGCTGACAGTGCCCCCTTTGCCTGTTGGGAACAGATCTGGGCATCTAGGGTGTTATTCGAATAATGCATGGTTGTTTTGGTTTAATGGTCGTCTCAAAGGCTGATAGTTCAGGAAAGCCTGTCATCGGCCTCCATCCTTAATCCCAAACCCCAAACCCTAAGCCCTTATCTCTTTCTCGACCGCGGAGGGGCCAATTTGCCAATGTAGAAGTCGAAATGAACGGTAGTGCTATTCCATGGGATACCCAAAAAACCCACAACCTTTAAACGCACAGTGCAAGCCGCCGTTACTTCTTGTCGCTGAGGGCTTTTAAAGCATTTGGCTTTCTGGAAAACTCTTACTTGTTGACCATGTCAGAAACGATGGTTTAGGGTTTGTGGTTTATGGACTAGAACAACTCCATGTGTGCCGTGTACCGACACCTAGTCCGAGAAGACAACACAACGGAAATGACAGGGACGTCTTTGTCTCCTGAAGTGCGGCGGGTTTCTCTGTAAATCAAGGATCTGGCAAAATGAACCTCCCCCTCTCCTTGTGCAGTTTGAAGTTCATTGCTCAGAGCTTGTACATCCGCTGAAACCCAGTTCGACTGCATGAGGCTGACAAGAGCAGATTAAAAGCAGGGAGAAGGAGTGAGGATCACAAGTGATTAGTAAAAGATACAGAAGTCCCCGCAAGGCCACGCCTACGGCTCCCGGGAGGCTGATTTGCGAATGTCGGCTTTGACGCCTAACCTTAACCCTAAACCCTAAACCCCTAAACCCCTAAACCCTAAACCCCAAAACCCCAAAACCTAAACCCTAAACCCTAAACTCTGGGCCCTAAACCCTGAAGCCCTACAGCCGCCCGGCTACGCAAGGGCTATGGCCCTCAGGGCCTCTCGGGAGGCAGCGAAAGAGAGCAATCCTGTCGATCGCGGCCCAGAGCTGCTCTTAAAGAGCGAGTTTAGCAGCAGCTAGAGCTCTTCTTCTTCTTGCTCCTGAGATAAGTTGGGGGCTTTGTGGCTTCATGGCGTTTTCTTGAGAGGCTTGCAGGATTCTGCAGATTTTGGGGTTCAGAGGATTGAAAGGGGTGGTGGCTCGGCCTCCGAAGGGTGTTTCTGAGGGGAGCCTTTCTAGACTCCCTAGAACAGTAATGATACTGGGTTCTATACTGAAGGCCCCGTATTCTCTGATACTTCCGAAACACAACTTTGGCTTGCCACGACGATGATGATGCGGACGATGATGACGGTGGTCGTGATGATGGTGGGATGGCGGCGCTGATGATGACTACGATGGTAGCTGGCCCTCTCTCATCGCTAGAAGACTAGAAGCACGAAAATAGAGTACGACGAACCATTGGGACACCCTGTTGCCACCCGCGAAATGGCCTCACCTTCGGCATCAACTTCATCAACAGGACATCTCATGTGTGTACGAGCCGCAGCCTAAACCCTAAACCCGAAACCCTTAATCCTTAACCGTGTTTAGGGTTTCTTCCGCCTGAGATCTTCAGGCCGAGAGTTCAGACTGTCGAGTGTACGGTTTTGCTCCGGACCGAATCCTCATGCTTGCACCGGCCACGCGAAAGACTGTAAGACCAAGTCCCGATCGACAGTCAAAGTTGGGGAAGACAAAAATGGAGCTGGAGGTAAAAGTGTCGAGTTGAGAGGCACAAGACAAGCAGTCACAGATGCTCTGAACCCTCTCGCGCGACTCTCTGAGACAATTCCTAAACCTTCTTGCAGGAGAGAGGCTTCTTCTTGTCCTTGCCCTGGCATGATTTAGGGTTTAGGGATCAAGGGCAAAAGGGCTTCTGTCCCACTGGCAAGGCTTCGCATGCTGCAGGATGAGGTTAGGATCTAGGGTGTGGGGCTGCACAGAGCAATCCGATTTCAGAGGGCTCTTGGCTTAGATGAATCAGCTTCTGGTGAAGCATTTCGAAGCCAAGCCTCCGTGGAAGCCCTCACGCGCCGTTTTTGGGCATGTCTGTCTACCCAACAACCCGGAGCGCTCTGCTCTAAGCCCGAATCCGACATCCACCAACACAATTCCCCTAAACCCTAAACCCTAAACCTACCACATTTTATGGGCCAAAGACCCGGAACAAAAACTCCACTGAACTCGAAAGCCCTGCAGCTCCCCAACATTTGGACCCAAATCCCTGAATCTGCAATCTCCGCAAGGCCCGAAATCCTGACTTCGAAACCCGGAAACCCCCAAATCCTGGGCCTTTAAGTTTTGCGCCCGAAGCAAGCCGCCCTCTAAAAGCCACAAGAACCGTATGTGTATTATATATATATGCGCACATATATACATGTGTGTATAAATATATGTACGTGTATGTACAGATGTTTATAAAGGGGGATGTGTGTGTGTGGCTATATGTAGATATTGTATATGTGTATACATGTATGCAAATGGGCCTTAAACATACCGACAAATAAACAGAAAGCAATCTACAAAAGAAGTCTCAAACCCTTCGGCGCGCCTTGGGAGACACAGGGCCTGACCCGGTAGATGCCGTTCTCTACTTGGAGGTTCAGGGGTAGTTATAACTAGGGTTATAAGTCCCCTAATATGGGTTATAAGTATAGCTACCCCACTTATAACCCTACTTATAACTACCCATGAACCTCCAAGTAAGGCTCAGGGGTTTAATTCAGGATTCGGGCTCCGCAGCTTCGAGGATCCAGGCTCAGGGCATAGTGCAGGGCCCTAAAGGGCCCTAGGATTCAGGGGTTTAGGGTTTAGGATTTCTGTTTTTTTAGCGCCTCTTTTCCTTAAAGAGGGTTTAGGGTTTAGGGTTCCCCTAAACCCTAAAACCCTAAAGAGTTTAGGGGTTTAGGGTTTCGGGCTTTAGTCATCAGGGTGCTAGTCTAGAGTAGTGCCACAGTGGGAAGCCGAAGGAGTTGGCGCTCGAGGTGCCAGGGACAATACAGGGGCCTTATGATTGAATAGGGTTTTGGGGCCCAGTATACCATACTTATAATAAGGAACGTATTGGTAACTATTTAGGCCCCTATAGTATAGGGGCCTTATGATTAGGATAGGGCTTGTGGAGTATAGCATTGTGTACTTATAGTAAAGAGCCTTGTGGACTATTACTACTGGTTTTTCCGAGCCACATAGGAATCGGTCTGCAGCAGCTGGGCTACCCCAGGCTTAGTGGTGCTTGGCTCGGCTTCACTTGAGATGTCCATTGAACCCTAAACCCTAAACCCTATATTGGGCTCAGGGGTTCAGGAAACCCCTAGTTTTGAGGGTTTCAGTACCATGGCTGCTGAACATCATCGGTCGGATGGGTAAAGGGATCGCAACCTACATGGGTGGTTGTCAAAATTAGGGTCGCTTTTTGGGCCCTTAATATAATACAGCACCTATTGTTTAGGGTACCCAAAAAGGGACCCTAATTTTGACAACCACCCACATGAAAACATGAGAAGGACCTTGATGCGCTGAAGATTCATCCCCAAAGCCCGAGAGCCCTGAAGCCTAAACTTCTGAACCGTCCCGGTCTGTCCTAAACCCTCTGCCCCTGAAACACTTCCGCAAGAACGATGACTCCATTCAAAAAAACTGCCAGCCACTCCAAGCCATGTGTGAACACCCTGAACTCCCACGCCCACAAGACCGCAAACAGCAAGCAAAACTCAAAACCCACAAGCAACTGGCAACCCCCCTCCCCCAACCCTAAACCCCAAAACCAACGAACAAAAACTCCCCAGCGCCCAGGGGCCCGCAGCGCTTGCAGCCAATCCCTTCATGGACTTCACGGCATCGGTCATGGAGTGGCTGGCCTCGCACAAGTTGGTTCAGGGTTTAGGGTCGAGGGCTTACGGTTTTGAGGCCTTCTAAGGGTTTTAAGGTTTAGGGTTTTTAGGGTTTGCGGGTTTAGGGTTCAGGGTTTAGGGTTTAGAGGCCTTCTAAGGGTTTTAGGGTTTAAGGCTTTAGGGTTTCCGGGTTTCGGGTTTAGGGTTTAGGGTTTAGGGTTTAGGGTTGTGAGGTTTAGGGTTTATGGGTTACGGTTGAAAAGGTTCTTTTGAGGCCAAGTGGGAATCTTGAAAACGGGCTCTTTAGAAGAAGGGTGGTGCTTACTCATGAAGAACCCTGATTAACAATCCCTTTCCTCAAGGCACTCAGTATTAGGAGGTTTGTTGAGACTTCCAAGCTAAAGGCTTCATGATAAGGATATGTCTGTCTGCGCTTAGGGCTTGCATACAGGCTTAAGTTGGCTATATGCATATATATAAATATACACATAAACATACACACATGTACATATACACATACATAAACTCATGTACATGTATATATTGATATGTATATACATATATACATATATACATATATACATATATACATATATACATATATACATATATACATATATACATATATACATATATACATATATACATATATAC
>BGNK01001924.1:14238-25449 GCA_003297005.1 Symbiodinium sp. clade A Y106
ATACATATATACATATATACATATATACATATATACATATATACATATATACATATATACATATATACATATATACATATATACATATATACATATATACATATATACATATATATACAACATCACACGTAGACCACACGCAAACGTGAACACATATGTATGCATCCTGCTATGCAAGTATGTACGTATGTATGTATACGTGCATGTGTGCATGTATGCACGTCCTTGTCCAGCAGCCGCAGCTTCTCTTCCGTGACGGCCGAGCTCTTGACATCCAAATAGTACCGGCCATCGCCCTCCACCTGGTCCATGTTTCGTCCATCTATCACCCATAAACAGCGAAGATTTTGCGGCCCCTCATCAACTCGCCATCCAAACCGAGCCGTAAGCGGATTCAGAGGCTTTCTGAGGACACGCGGCCTGTGAGGGCACGTCCACCGGAGGTGGTCTAACGTGCCCAACGCCCCACAGCCCCAAATGCACAAGTGATCACGCGGACCATCTCTGCAAGCAATCGAGGCAACATGCCACGTAGCTGGCGAGAAGCAGGCTCCGGACGCAACTGTCGCTGCAGCTGCACTAGAGTTCGCCCAAGTCTGAGTGTCTGGCCAGTTAAGCTTGCGAAGGCCCTGGCCTCCAGCCTGCCACAAGTCAAAACCCCTGAGCTCATGACGATCACAGTCGACCCACTGGGTCGCAGCCCAAGCTCACCAGCCCTGCCTGGGGCAGTGCTGCTGCCGACCAATCCTGTCCCTGAGGGCCTTAGGCGTCAGAAGGGCCCGGCCAGCAGTAAGATCCAAGCGAACCCCACCAAACGGGTGGCTCCAACGCCACGGTCCAGCCAAAAACCAGCCCCGAGCAATGAGCCACTCGTTCAAGGCAGCTGGGGCCGTGCCGCGCATCAGAGTCCATGAGACAGGCTCCTTGCTAGCACGCTTAAGCACAGCACCCACCAAGCGCACAGCCCACTCAGCCCACTGCACGTCAAGATGACAGTTGGTCCAAAGCAGGGCCCGAGTCCATGGATTACTGTAGTGAATACGACCAGAGGCCCTCCACATACAAGTCCAGAGCTTCTTGCACGCACTAAGCGTAGGAGCTCTAGATATCCATCCAAAGTTAGCCCTGGAAAGAGCAAAGGTCTTAGCCTCCCTCAGAAACCTGGCAAGCCCGAAGCCAACACACCCCAGAAGTTTAAGGCGGCGCTCAGCAGACTGCAGTCTATTAGCTTCTGCCTCAGTGTGAGCCCGTTGCCCAAAGTAGCTACAAGCGCCCAGCAACTTGACATGCTTCCGGACAGCATCAGGCCGAAAAGTTTCTGCCAAACTGCGGGTGAGGGCCGCAGTAATGGCAGTAGCCTCAGCCTTAGCCGGATGCTCAAGCAGGCCAACCGAAGCCGACCACTGGGCCCAGTTCTGCTCCTGCTGACACAGAACCGTTGCTTCACGAGCAACGATGGTCCTATCGTCCACATGGACCGTAGTCTGCGTAGACTGGGCCGCCTGCGCAAGGCCTCGAACCGAAAGGAGCCCTGCCTGAGCCCACAAGGCCATGATCAGTGGTCCAAGTGGGTCCCCTTGGGGCTGGACTCCAGCGACAAGAGGCTCAGGATGACAGTGGTGCTGAAACTGGACGTACCGAGCCAGCTGCATCCAAACATTACTGAAAACATTCAAAAGATCAGGAGGCCACTTCATCTTCCGAAGCATTTCTGGCATCCAATGCATCAAAAGCCTTCGTGAAGTCCAAAGCTAAAACCATACCCTGCTCAGCCAGCTGCTCGAAAATCCTGAGCAAAGTGACATACAGATCCTCGCCGTTGATCGCAGCAATCTCTGGCATCAGAACCGACCGCATCCAAGCTTGGAAGGCATCAGAATGGTACAAAGTACTCACCCATAACCGCCACCAAGTACTCATAACAGTGATAGGCCTGGTATTGGCAGTATCGCAAACCCGATCAGCGACCTTCTTAGGGATGCAGATCATACGAGCCTCAGTGAACTGGGCAGGCACGGAGCCCGTGGAGACCCAAACAGCAGCAAGCTGAGCAAAGGTCTCAAACACAGGCAGAGGCAAGCGCTTGAGCTCGCTCCCAATCCGCCCATCAGGCGAGCCAGAGCCCGTACTCTTCCTAGCACGACTCTGCAGAGCATCAGCTTGCGGAAGGGGGAAAACGATCGCATTCTCGGGAGAGGGCACCGTAGCAAGCAAAGCCGCAGTTCTGGCCTGCAAGGCCGGGCGATTGCGGTCCAGGCGTTGCCAGAAAGTCTTCCAGTAGTCATAGATAGCTTGCGCTCCCTCAACTACCGAAGCAGTTCTGCAAACCTGCCCTCCCTCATCCGTAAAACACAGACAGTGCACAAGCGGACTTTCCTTAGACTTCAGCCATCGACTCACCTCAGCAGTGCTAGAGTAAAGACGCTGCCGCCACGACTTCAGGGCCTGGTTTTTGGTCTTGTCCTCGTGAGCATCCAGTTCAGCCTTAGCAGTCCTGATCAACTCACGCGTGCGGCGCAGGGTGGGTGCCCCCAAAACCCTTCGCAAAGCTTGGAGATTCAGAACCTCTTGCTCAGAAGCACTACCATCCTCAGCCCTAGAAGCAATACGGAGATAGTCATGCAGTCGAGCGAGGTGTCTACGTTTCTTGCGAGCAGCGAAGTCACCAGGGTTGAGCCTGGGGCCCTTGCAGGACTGGTTCTCCCACGAAACTTTAGCCCGTCCACCCTTAGCCTGAAGCTTAGCAGCAAGAGGAGGCTGAACCTGAACAGTCTGAAAAGCCAAAGCAAAGGTTTGGCGCAAAGCCCGCTGGAACTCATCCCAAAGCTTCTGAACATCCGCACAACCCTGGCGAAGCGAGGAGTGCAGAACATCAACGTGGGGGCTTGCCGCCCAGGCCGAAGCGAGTGCGGCTCGCCACTGGTCCGTAGGCACCTCAGGAGGGCGCCTCAGGTCTCCTGTACGAGGCAACACCCCAACTCGGACAGGTGTGTAGGCAGCTTCAAGTTGGAACCGCAAGGCTTTATGATCACTAATGCGTTCACTGCCAAAAGAGACAGAAGACACGGCATCAGATCTGTTGCAAGCAATCCAATCAATTTCTCGTTGCCCTTCCTGCGTCTGCAGGAAGGTCACCGGAGGTGCTGTCGCTGCTGCTGCTGCTGTTTGTAGAAGAACTGCTACTGCTGCCGTCGCTGCTGCTGCCGTCCTGGCCCTCGGCCTCGGCTGGCATTTGCTCGCTACTGGGCTTCTTTGACGAGGCTGCATGACTCGGCTCTGCGGCGGCTGCATGTACAGTGGATGCAGCTTCGGCTTGGAATTCCAATCTATCCTCTTCATCAAAAAGATCCAGCATCTCTTGTAAAGCATTCGAGCCACAGGACTCAGCGTCAGAGCGATGGTCTGCCTGCGAATAGCGGTCATCCTCCAAGCCACACACTTCAAGCGGAGCGGTTGCACAGCGGCATCGGCAGCAACTGTGTCTGCATCTGCATCAGCAGCACTGACACCGTCCGCCACAGCAGCGGAACTCTTGGCTCGAGCCCGATGTTTTCGCACACCGGCTTTTCGCTGGGGATGAGATATCTTGCGACGCTTCGATTCCGGCGCAGCCGCTTGTAGTATATCCCAATCGTCAGCATCAGCCAGAGCAAAAGTGTGACCATGTCGACGCTTCCGTTTAGATTTCTGGCCCTCTTCCCAGACGTCAGCAGAAAGCAAAGCTGTGCAGTAAGCTCTGAAACGAGCAGTGTGCGGATCTCGAACATCAGCCGCGCATATCCACCACTGCTTCTCGCCTCCGTGTTGATATGGATGCTGACTTGCCTGTCTCCTCGCCGGATTTCTACATGGACCAGATTTAAGGGAGTTCGTTTTGGTATCGAAGAAGTACTAGATACTAGAGACCATTAAGACATGTTTCTTATGCGTACTGCGTCACGAACACATATGTTCCGTGTCGCTGCGAGCTATGCCACCCCTGCCTCACACATATTTAGGCTGCTATATACATTTGACCATACTAACTTCACAGCTGCAGCAAGGACAGATCGGAACACTTCGCTACACGGTTGCTTCCATGTTGTAACATTGTAAGACAGCGACATGGCAATGTATCACTGTAAGTTTCAGCCAATCAGTCACGCGCGAGCCATCCCGTGCCACCAAGCATCTGCCATCTCTTAGCCAACAACTCCTCGACAAGCTCGAATGTAGAACGATCTGCAAGCGGAAGGTCGGCACGAATCCGGAGGACCTGTGAGGGGGTAGTAGCCAGCACAGCCGTGGATGCTGCTTCTGGATCTGCCTGCACAGAGGAGGATTCCTCCCACAACCGGAACGAGCGAAGCTGGGCCAAACTTAGGCACGACAAAGAACACACCAGAGGGACCTCTTGCAAGCTTTCGCCACTGCCTACAAACGCTGATGGCAGCTTCACGCCGGAAGTTTCAACATGGTACGCATCAGCCTGCTCTGCAATCTCTTTCGTTTTCAACAAGAGAATCCCGATCTCGCTGCTCGAAAAGTCCACCGGCCCAGCAAGTTTCACTTGAGACAACCCAAGAGCAACGAGCCGAAAAAAGACCGTGCCCACTTCAACACGAGATGCTTCTGACACCAAAGCTTGCATCAACGAACGTGCCGGTACAATGCTGTCGGCAGTCTCGCTCTCCATCCTTGACGCTGATGCAAGCGCCTCAGGCTGAGCCGGCTGAGCTTGAGATTGCACCGATGGCACCAGCCACTTCGACAACAGTGTGAGGGCATTGGCTGGCATTGCACAGGAAAACAACATTCGTTTATGTTTGTCTTTGGCCACAAGTGTCAGCTGTCTTCTCAAATGCCGCAATGCAAGAGCATGCTGCAGCTCACATGCTTCATACGCAAAGTCTTCCTCATCATGATCCTGCAACACTTCAGCAACTGGCCGGGCACTTGGTGCCCACCCTCCACCTTGCGTTCAGTGCCCCAAGCGAAAAGCAAACCGCCCATGAACTCTTGGAGATGGTCAAGCGTTGCAAACTCTCTCCCTCCAAGAACAACTCCGCTTCTTGCTTTAGTTCACCTTCGCATAGTTTCTGCAAAAGCGGATGCTGACTATTCGAATCCATGCAGCTTTGCAACGTCACTCTTTGCTGATCAGGTTTCGAAGGATTGTATCGGGCGAGTCCTAAAACCAACAACGGTGGTGTCAAGAAGCATTTTTCAAGGTCAGTTGAAACGTCAGGTGGCCACGACCATGTTCGAAGTCCAGCAGACAGGAAGCACGACTCTCACGAGACAGATCTGCTGGCAACTCCAAATACAGTCTTGCTGCATTCACCAAGCAAATTTCGTTCACGACCTGAAACAGCTCACCACAACAGATCTCTGATAAGCGACGGCCTCGCAAGGGGCACGATTTCCATCGCTGCTTGATTTCAGGTGCTGCATCTCGCTTGTAGTGGCACGGGCAGGACTCGACCCATTCAAAGATGTCCCGGACAACCTCGAAAAGTTGATCTAGTGTCTGCAACTGCGCCCAGAAATCTGGCGACTCAATGGCCTCGTTCACCAGATCTAACTTGACACCGGAACCAGCTTCATCCTGCCGACCGTTGTGCTGTGTATCTGGCTGCCCAAACCTGAAGGATTCCAAATTCCAAAAGCGTTTCAAAGGCACCTGCATTTTCAATACCTCAGGAATGGCAAAAGCAACACTCCCCCATCTGCCCTCGTTCACTTTGGCATGAAATTTGGCGACGACTGGTCGAAAGGCCTGCGCCATTTGCTCTCCGAAACATGTGGACAACAGGCGTTGCTTCTGTTCCCTGTCCGACAGAAAGCGAGATAACCCAACTAACTTCGGCACGGCTTGGTTCAAGTACGGCAGCTGATCCAGCAAACGCTTTGTAGATTGTCGATGATGTGAAGAGGGCCCGGCACAGAAACCATGTTCTGAAAGGAAATATTTTCAACATCTCCAGGCTGATGCTCGGGCTCTGGAAGCACATCAAACCCATCATCATCATCATCTGCTCTACAATTGCTGTCGTCACCGCCACTAGCAGCTGCATCAGGCATGTGAAACCATGGGAACAAATTGCGAAAGAACGTGGGTAGTATCTTACTTAAAGAGAACTCTACTCCCAGGTCAGAAGTTCCTGCGATGATCTCATTTGCAAACGAAGCGAGGCAATCAGGAGTCGGACCAGCTTCCAGCATCATGGCATACATGACTGCACAGTATTTGTCTTGAAGAGTAGTGCGACCAGACCCAAGTGACATGATTGGCATATGGTGCTCAACTAGACTGGCGCGCAAATCTGAAAAGATCGGCATCTCTCCTTGTACCGCTGCGCTATCATCGTCCTCCACTGCATGCCTGTAGTAGGGAAACGACGAGAAACATCAGAATTTGCAATTTGTTGTAAACTGTGTTCACATGAGCCAATCTAGGGACTCCCTAACTACACTACCGTCACTGCAATCACGAAGTTTTCTCTAGCTGCACCGCTGCACCCAACTCGTAGTGCTAGCCTAGAGGCCACATGTCCATCAAACGGAAGTAGCTGGCATAGAGGCGTGCCAAGTCTTGCTTTTTGATGCTACATATCATAATGTGTTCCAGCTCGCGACCATGTTGGGATGATGCGTCAGCCATTAAATATCGCACGAAGCCACCTGAAGCGCAGGATTGTGCTTGATTGCATTGGCGCTGGAAAAGCATGAAACTTCCATCCAATAGTAATTTCCACCTAGAGATTGTACTCTCGTGCGGAATGTGCTGCCTGCAGGTCTCTACCATCGTCAGAAATGATGGTTGCAGCACGGATGGAAGAACAATGCACGCAGCTGTTTGTAAAGCTTCTGACATCGCATCTGCACTGCGAAGCAAACTCGCCAGAGTTACCGCCTTCACAAGGAAAGCGAGTTGATATGGCCGTCTGGAGCATCGCCACAAAGCCACCCCTTTACCAGTCATGTCCCGGACCGAGCGAACAAAAGCACTGGGATCCATGCTTGCTTTTAATGCCTGGAAGGTCGCTACACACTTCTGCAAAGAGATGTACTCTACATCCTCAAATGTTTCGTTCGTAGCATGAACAGACAAGGAAGCCGCATAGGTTCTCAAGAACTCCATGGCTTCGTCTAGAAGCTCTGCGCTCAAAACAACACTCGACTCTTCGTCGGGGAAGGTCTGGGCGATCAGACTCAGCTGGGGTATGCTTGGGTGATGGGCATCGATTCCGACTGCAGGCCAATTCATCGTAAGGGTTGAGGAGCCGGATTTCTTTGTGTTGGGGATGTGGGGAAGCAACAATGCTGGCCATCTCCCACAGGCCACCTGCTCCACGAACAGTTTCGGAGCTCGCAGCATGACATCTGGAGGCATGTCTCCTTGCCAGTGATTTGCAGCCCTATCCAAATCCCTCCACAAGCGAGGAGGTTGCTCTGGCTCCAGCACAGACAGAAAACCTCGGAAATGTCGAGTGCCCAATTGTTGCAAGGTTTTATCCACCACAAAAATGTAAGCATTGCCATGTAAGTTCTTGCCTGTGATACTCTGCCAAAACTCTAGCTGCTGCTTCAGCTCAGGCGACATCAGCATCATAGCATCGTAGACCTGAACCTTTTTCACCCGAAAAATCCCCAAAATCTGCGCTCCGTGCTCATCATCTGGCCTCTCGCGCTCTGGATCGTCCTCTTGAAGTTCTGCTTCACGTGAAATCTCAATTCGATGCCCTTTGTACCGAACGCTGTGCATCGAAGCTAACCATAGCAAAAAGCACGGCAAAGCCATCGCTGGCTTTTGAGCTATGAAAACGTACGATAACCTTCCTAGCTCGAACCCTAGCAACACTTTAAAAGACAACCTTTCCGAGAATTCCCAAATCATGCTCGGCTGGACTTCTGAGTCGCCTGAGACTACGATGAACCCTGGGTTGCATCTAGAGAACATACAACTTGTTGCAAGCTGGACTTCTCCTATATCCAAAGAAAGCTTGCGAGCATGAAATGTTGCCCAGTCTGCACATTCGGCACGAGCCGGCAAGAAAAACATCCTGGCCGGGTATTCTTTCAGCCATACCACACGAAGCTTCAACACCGGCTGAGTTTGGCTTCAAACGAAGGGGGGGGGGGTTCGTGAACCCAGGGCCGACCTGGCCTGCCTCAGCCACGGTACTTGACAACATGATTTCCAGATTACAGAATACATTCCCGACAGACCGAAGACAAAGTGTCACCAACTGAAGCTAAATGCCGGTGAATGTCAAAAAGCTCGTGGAGAAGCCCAAACGACCCACATGTCAAATCCGAAAGGTTTCCATGCAAGTTAACAGGAGAGCCTTCCCCCCCTTAGAACCGCGCGTTACGACTCATTTTCGGAAGTCATAACAAACTCGCTTCCCCCCAGTCAACCGCGGGATATTTGAGCAGGCTGCAAAGTCGACTCCGCACGTTCAATGCTCACAAGAAGTCATAACATTTGCTCTTTCCCCCAGGTAACCGCGCCCGGCACACAACATGCTTTACACACACCGTGTCTGAAACTTTCTACCGAACAGTGGGCTTGGAACCCACAATAAACGCAGCACAACCGCGAACCACACACAACACATGCGCGTACGTGTATAGGTACGTAAGTACTTCTGTATGCATGTATGTATGCATGTATGTAGGTATGTATGTAGGTATGTATGTATGTACGTGCATGCACGCGTGTTCCTGTATGAGCACACCCTACGCAATGCACCCCATGTATATACATGTATACACCACCAGAAGCCTCAAAACGACTGCAGCTCAACGGAAAACCAAGACCCCGAACCAAGAACGAAATGAACAAGCCAAGCAAAACGAACTGTTGAGCTTTGAAACCCCTAAACCCTAAACCCTCCGAGTTCTGACATCCCTCAACAAAACCCTAAAATCTCTGGAAAAACCACAGAAGAGCCGATGAGAAGGCCTGGGGCTCGGTGTGCCCCTCGGGATGCGCGACGACCATGAAGCCAGGAGGGAGCGGCTCACCTGGGGCGAACCTGGTAGCATCAATGAGGTAAGGGGACCAATTTGTGCAGAGAGAGAGAGAGAAATAGATATATCTATGTGTGTGTATATATACATATATATGTATGTGTGTATATATATATAGATATATAGATATTCACACAAATGTATAGATAGATAAGATAACACTAAGATAAGATGAGCTAAGGTAAGAATAAGGCAACACAATGTGAGATCAAATGAGGTATGTAAATACCATGTATATATATATATATATACATACATACATACATACATACATTCTTTCATTCTGATGACTGTATCTGTAGGTTTTAGGGTTCATGGATAAGGGTATGCACTTAGTTTCTTGGAATTCGGGGATCTACTGTTCAGGGTGTCTTTGCGTAGGGCTTCGGAAATCGATTCCCTGAAAAGCAAAACTCATAAACGGAAACCCTTATTGCAAGCTAAGGTGTTGGACTGCTTTATAGTATAAATATACCACGGAACCCTAAGAAATCATACTGGTAAGCATCTAGGCATCTATGTTAAGTCCAACCTGAAATTGGGGACGCTTGCACTTAGGGCTCCAGGGATTACGGGTCTGTCTAAGCCGGTATGGGCATCTGACAACTCTTCTACAGTAAACCCCATAAAGTTGGACCCTATACATTACTCTTAAGGATCGAGGCCATAGGGTTTCCAACTTTTTGGCTTCTACTGTAGAGCGAAGACAGCTTGGGGTTCGGGGTAATATTGGGGCCCTTGCGGCTGCAATAGCGTAAGAGTTTTTGCTGTGGCATGTGAGGTTCAACTTGTGCTGGGTTCCGGCGGATCCACGTACCAGGTGCTCATCTACAACTTGTAACAGGCACACAACCGAGATCAGTGCACCGAGCGCTGAGAACGGAAGTAGCAGTTGCAAGTCAAGGTTGTAGTTGTAGTAGCAGCACTAGAAGTTGTACTTACCTTTGGTTAGTGGGGAATGGAGGAATGGGGTACAATTATAACTACTATTACTACCATTCTTCCACTCCCTACTAACCAAAGGTAGGCGTAGCGGCGGTTTGGTAGCCGCAGCAGCGAGCGAGGGTTGTTTTACAAACTTAATTTTACATCCTCCAAAGCCCCCTTAGAGCACCCTAAACCCTAAACCCCTAAACCCCTAAACCCCTAAACCCCTAAACCCCTAAACCCCTAACCCCTAAACCCCTAAACCCCTAAACCCTAACCCCTAAACCCTAAGCCTTACAGAACTCAAAGTCCCCTCCTAAGCCCTCATCCCGTAAACCCCTAAAACCCCTAAATAATCCCGCGACACACCAGCCGAAGGGCCACTTGCCCTGGGAGTGGTCCAAGGGCTGCGCCGGGTAGCCTCGGGGTTACTTCAGTCGGCAGTCGGTGCGGCCCTTTCCTTACCTTTGGTTAGAATGGAGGAATGGGGTACAATTATAACTACTATTACTACCATTCTTCCATTCCCTACTGACCAAAGGTAGGTTTCGGGGTTTAGGGTTTTTTCGGGATCAAAGTTTGGGATTAGGGATTAGAGTCTGGGGCTTAGGTTTAGAGACGGGTTTGGGGATGAGGGATTAGGGTTTCGGGATTAGGGATTAATGTTTCGGGTCCAGGGTTTGGGGCCTCCGGGACTTAGGGACACTTGTGCAGGGCTTGTGGGGTAGGGTTGAGTAGGGCTCTGCATTCGGGGCTGGCCCAGTGAAAATCTTCGAACAGCATTCAAGCGCGATAAGGGTTGTTTCTTGCCTTTGGTTAGTAGGGAATGGAGGAATGTGGCACAACTATAACTACTGTTACTACCATTCTTCCATTCCCTACTAACCAAAGGTAAGGTTTTGGCATCGAGATACAATAAGGTTTGGGGATCTAAGGGTTCAGGGCGTTTGGGTTGAGGGAGAGTCCCAAAGTTAGGGCGTCGAGCAAGCCAGAGGAAGGCCGAACCGTGGCAACATCGTACGTAAAACCAGAGCAGCAAGCCCGTAAGAAGTCTTCCCTGGAACCCTCAAACCAACTGCAAATCAACATGAACCTACTTTCAACTGCTGCTGCTGCAACTACAAGTCTACTGCTACTACTACTACTACTACTACTACTACTACTACTACTACTAGCCACCCCCCCCTACCAACCACCTGGCGCCTCAACCCATCGTCATCGTCATCATCAACGAAAATGACAGCTGCAGAAGATGCAGGGGCTCAG
>BGNK01001924.1:26172-74598 GCA_003297005.1 Symbiodinium sp. clade A Y106
AAAAAAAAAAAAAAAAAAAAACATATATATATATATATATATATATGTATATGTATATATATATATGTATATATATATATGTAGATATATATATATACACATATATTTCACAACACAAACCCTGAAAAAATGCAACAGAAAGCCAGGCAACTTGTCGGCAACGCATATTAGACCGCTCTGATAAACCCTCGAGCAAAACCCCCAGAAGCGCTTCCGAATTTGTACAATGCCCACAACCCTCAACCCTGAACACTAAACCCTAAAGCCTAAACCCTAAACCCTAACCCCTAAACCCTTAACCCTGAACACTAAATCCTGAACCCTGAACACTAAACCCTGAACACTAAACCCTAAACCCTAAACACTAAACCCTAAACCCTGAACACTAAACCCTAACCCCTAAACCCTTAACCCTAAACCCTGAACACTAAACGTCACTAAACCCTACCCCCCAAATCCACAACCCTGTAGCAACAAGCCAGGGCTCTGTACGGCGAGCTCAAGACCATGGACTGGGCTCCCGGGAGGACATAGCTTCCATCGGCCTGGCGAGGGTTTCGCAGCCAGAGCTTAGGGCTTTAAGGTTTAGGATTCAGGGTTTAGGGTTTAGGGTTTGGGGTTTAGGGTTTAGGGTTTAGAAGGTTTAGGGTTTAGGGATTAGGGCTTGGGGCTTTAAGGTTTGGGGTGTGCCTTGCGAAGCCAAAACCTTGTTTCAGGGCCCAAGCCTTCAGACATTCAGCAGCCCGAAACATTGATGCCCGTCCAGAAGCCCCGGTAGAAACCCTGAACCCTAAGCCTCACAACCTGAGTTGACCCCGGATCCTAAAGTCCCCACAGCCCCTTTGCGTTAAGCCTCAGAACCTGAACACTCAACCCCAAACCCCTAAGCCCTCAACCCTAAACCCTAAACAGTAAGGCGACGGCCTGCTGGATGTAAGTCATCGGTCCTGTAGATGCCGGCTGATAGGTCGTCGTGATGGGGGTAGCTGCCTCTGGCTCCAGTGGACGAAGGCTTCAGAGATCTTGACCCAAGGCTCCAGAACTTCGGGTTTTGAGTTTGGGGGTTTTGGGTTTAGGGTCTAGGGTCTTTGTTTAGAGTTTAGGGTCTAGGGTCTAGAGTTTAGGGTTGCCATGTGGCCTTGATGTAAGGAGCTCTGACCTAGGCCTGCAACTCCTAAGACGCGGAAGCTTCGTTCGCCGATGGGTCAGAGTTCATGGCCGCGGAGCTCCAGAGCGGGGTTGATTGTCCCAGCATGAAGTTTAACCCGAAGCTACGGAGCCTACTGGTAAGATTTACCTACTGCATCCTTGATCCGAAAGCCAACAGAGCCTAGTAATAAAGACCCTGCTATAAGTCTTACTATAAGTGCCATTAAATGCGGCGCCCGTCATATTCAAACACCCTATCACAAGGAAACCTCAAGAACCGCACTGGCGTGAACCCCAAGCACCCCCGATCGTTCCGCAACCCTGCCACAAGTGCAGCAGCATTAGCAGCGGCAGCAGCACTAACAATCCAAGTGATATGTACATAGATGTGTGTATACATATATACATACATGCAAACATATATATATATATGCATACTATTTATTGATGTATACATATACATACTGTATAAATACATAAGACATCAGATCACTCTAATCCACAGTCCATCTCTTCGGTAAACCATTACAGACAAATTGAACCATTACCAAGACTCTTGAGTGGAACTCCACTAAACCCTAAACCCCAAACCCCTATTCCCTAAACTCTAAACCCTACCCCCAAGCCCTAAACCCTAAACCCTAAACCCCGAAGCCCTAAACTCCCTAAGCCCTACCCCCTAAACCCTAAACCACCCTAAACCCTAAACCCCGACGCCCTAAACTCTAATCCCTAAACCCTACCACCTAAACCCTAATTGCATGAAGCTCGGGCCCCCGGCAGCTGCTGGATAGGTCCTCTGTACTCAGGGCATCTCAGGGCTTAGGATGTAGCAGGGTTTAGGGTTTAGGGTTTCGGGTTTAAGGTTTAGTGTTTAGGGTTCAGGGTTCAGGGTTTAGGGTTTGGGGTGGGGGTGGGGGGCGTAGAGCATAAAGCCTAAACGCCCTAAACCATGAACACCTAAACTCCTAACCCCAAACCGTGATGCGTTAAGGGTATAGAATTCGAGGTTCCGGCTGGCTTGCGAGGCTTAGGGTCTGCACGTGCAGTTCGAGGGTGCTCATAGCTCAAGGCTCTTTGATTTTGGGCTTTGGGTGTTGGGGTTTTTGGGTGTTGATGTCTTGGAGCTTAGGGCTTACGGCTTGAGGTTTCGAGCTTTTGGGTTCAGGTTTCGGGTTTGGACTCGGGGCAGGATTTTAGTGGCTACTGAAAGCGAAGCCTCCAACGGCAAGATGGCTTTGGCTCTGCCAGATTTAAGGCTTAGCTTAGAGTGTGTTTGCGTTTTTGGTGGGTTCGTTTGGGCTTTGTTTCGGGTGCGTCCAGGCTTCGCTTAGGGTTCAAAGTTGTGGGCTCTGTTTGTCCTGACCCCAGAACTCGACCACCCCGGCCTTTATCATTAGAATAGGTTTGGGTAGACTATACGGAAATTCATCTAAGAACTGCGCAGTGTTGCGACTATGTAAGCCCCTATATTCGCCTCGGCCCCGGCCGAAGAAGCGGTCAGAGGTTCCTATACGGATTCCCTCTTTCCCCACCTCTTAAATTATCTCCCAGTGACCCCCCCTCCACCCTCTTCCGTGTGAACCTCTGGATGAGCCCCAAGGTACTACGGGGAAGTTTCGCTTCTTCCAACGGATTTGAGCTCCCTGTAGGGCAGTTTCACTTGCCCTAGCATTTGCCTCCCATCCTTCATCCCGGCTCGCCCCCCCCCCCCCCGCCCCCCCCCCCCTTCTCTCCCCCCCCCCCCCACGAGCTTCGGGCCCCCACCTCTCTCCCCGGCGCTCGCGGGGCGGGCGCTCTCCCTCCACCCCTGCGGTGTGTGGCGTGNCCCCCGTGCAGAACCGTGGGTGGGCCCCCAGGTACCACGGGGAAGTTTCCCCTTTTCCAAAGGGTTTTGGCCCCCCGTAGGGGAGTTTCCCTTGCCCGTGCATTTGCCCCCCCCCCCTCCCCCCCGCCCCCCCCCCCCCCCCCCGGCCCTCGCACTGCTTGCTGACCCTCCCATGCAATGGCATGCGAGCATCACGCTTGTACCAGGGCTTTCAGGGGCTGCGCTTTCTCCCTATACGCTGCGGGTTTAGGGTTTAGGGTTTCGGGTTGAAGGTTCAAGCTTTAAGGTTTGGGGTTTAGAGTTTCGGGTTTCAGGCCTATGGGCCTTGGTAGGTTTTCGGGTTGCTGCTTTCCGAAACAATGCACCACAGCCGGGCCGAGGCGGACGACGCGAAGCGCTTAAAATTACCCGAAACTCGTCTTTCTCTCGAGCTTGAATCTTTACTGTCCTCATAATAACACCCTGCAAGGCTGCAAAAAGCCTGTCTTTGAAGTATCCATATACAATGCTGCAAAAACCCTACAGAACCTTCTTTAAGCCCCTCATCTAAAACTCCATAAAGCCGTTTTGAAGTCCCGAAGGATAGAGAATCTGGGGTAAACGCCACAAAACCTTTCTTCAAGTGCATAATATACAATTACACAACCCCCAAAACCCCAACAAACCCCGATAAAGTCCCCATATACAGCCCTCCACAACCCGATCAAACCCTGATATAAAGTCCCTAACATAAACTGTAAACCCTAAACCCTAAACCCCATGCTGGGCGGTCGTGATCGGCTGCGCAGCAGCGGAGCTGGTGTAGGTGACCGGCTGCGCGGCGGCAGAGCTGGAATAGGTGGTCACCTTCTTTGCGGTTTAGGGTTTTGGGTGTAGGGCATAGGGTTTAGGGTTTCGGGTACGGGATTCAGGGCTCAGGAATTCAGGTGTGGGGCTTAGGGTTTAGAATAGGTGGTCACCTTTTCTTTGAGGTACGGGGTTTCGGGTAAGGTAGGGCAGGTAAGGTAAGGTTTAATGACGCTTAAATGGCTTAGTCCGTGAAAAGTTTCAAGGCTGGGGGTTTAGGGTATAGGGCTTAGTGTTTGGAATGGATTGCGCGCCTTGCGGCTACGGGCCGAAGGTCATGCACTAACTCTGGGCCTAGCCCTGTAGGCCCTTGCAAACATGAGCCCGCGCTTGAAAACTTCTCACGTATTTCACAGCATCTGATAAAGCAAAACCCGTAAGGCCTCAATACACGGGTTTAGGGTTTAGGGTTTAGGGTTCAGGGTTCAGGGTTTAGGGTTTAGGGTTTAGGGTTCAGGGTTCAGGGTTTAGGGTTTAGGGTTTGCACATGCAAAGCATCCGCAGCAAGCCTGAAAGAACCAACCGACAGGCATCTTTTTCGAGCGAGAATTGTATCTGATCGGAAGCCCTAATTAAATCCTGGACCACCACACACGAAAGCTTGAACTCTAAAGCCTAACAGAACACTTCTAGATTCTAGAACCTTAAATATACATATATATATATATGGAACCCTTGCAAGACCCGTTTTGAACCTCGGACCCTGGCTACTCCTGAAGACCTTCCAATCTGACTCCCTTCACCAAGAAGACATGCTGATTCGATGTGGGGAGTCATACTGTCCTACTATTATACTGTTCAATAATATTATGCGATTCTACGGTTACAACACTGTTAGTATTGTGATATATACTATTCTACTGTTACAATATGATATTATGATAATGGAAACACTACAACCTCATCACAGTATAATAAGGACTGGCAGGTTAGGGCTAGGGTACGGTTCCAAAAGCCATCGAGCGACTGGCTGGGCCATGGCTTCCCAATCAGTGCCGTCGCGGGATCAACCACAGACTCGTAGGAAAAGTGCTGCGGAGTTTGCTTTGGAGGTTTAGGATTTAGGGCTGTGAAGTTTTGCTTGAGAGTTTCATGAACACGCAAATCCCTGAACCCCGAAGCCCTAAAGCCCGAAACCCCGATACGCGTCTTCACCCTTTGCAACATATCAAGCACGACCCGAACGGCAGGTCGTGGGTATCTGACGGGACTAGTCAATGCATGGCCCTTACCGTAAGTCCCACCAGCAGTGCCAAGCCTGTGAACGTAACCTATGTTGCCCATGCCGAAGATGACGACGTGGGAGATGCGCCTGCTGTCGAGACCAGGGCCTACAAATCCCGTTGTCAGCAGAATCTTCGTCTTTAATTCGCCTTTCTACAACCAAAGCTTTGCACCCTGAACCCATCTCGGATCCTGTGTGGCCTCGAAACCCCAAAGTCACTCCCGCAGCCTTGCAAAGACGGCAAAGCAGCCTGGGGTTTGGTACTGTAGAGGCCTTAGTAATTAGAATAGCGTTTGGGGGCACATTATTATGGTATAACGATAATAATAAGCCCCCAAAACCCTATTTAAATATTAAGGCCTTTGCATTAGAACTTTCAATCGGCATTTTCCCTGGCGATGTTGGCAAAACATTGGCAGTGACAGCATCTGCACATGCTCCATAGTGGAACATGGCATCTCATTGGCTGCAAGTTGTGGTGGCAACGCACCACGGAGAGTCTCCCCGCGAATAATCAATTTGGGTACATCGTACTCCCCCCAGCCTGTTTCAAATATACGGACCCCATTATTCTGCGGCTCCAGATACGTTCAGGCCCTGGGCGCTTCAATCACGGCGGAGTGCTGAATTCCAAATGTTTACGCTAGCACAATGACCACAAGCACAGGAGCAGAGAAGCAGGGCAATAGAGCTGCAACAAACACTGATACCATTCTGACAGCCTTGTGGAGATAGCTCTGCCCAATCAGAACGAAACTCTCGGAGAGTGAGAGATATCGGCAAATAGATGGTCAGGCAGTACCCCAACACCCGTTTACCCCTGCTCTGTGGTGGAGGTCCGGTTCGTGTTGCAGCTGATGTCGTCCGGCGTGACCCTAAAACCCTGAAAGCCTGTAGCTGCTACTTCGCGCTTCCGATGCGGATTCACGGGGAGTATCTTACACGGCTGACTGACAGCACACAGGTCCGACCACCAAGGCAGCAGGAAGCTCACCGCGAAATAGGGACCCTGATAAGGACCAAACTGTGATCCTTCCTTCATAAGGTCTCAGTATCCACAGCACTGACGAGAAGCGCGCACGTATGTTGTATCAACATCCATGAGTAAACCTGAAACAAGTACCAGTAGCAAAACGTGGTAAGAAGACGGCCACCCCTACACACTAATCTTCAAATTGAAGTACCTGAAACCCTAACCTAGAGACCTAAACCCTTATAGTAACGCTTTTTGTGACAAGCCCTATAAACCCCACATTCCCTATCGAACCCTCTACCCTTAGGGTATCTCTTGTCGTAACCCCAAAACGCCTTGCAAAAGCATGATGTACGTATAGCCCCATAAAACCCCAAAGTACCTGGCTTCGTTCAGCCTTGGTGGGTCTTCTGCGCATGGCATCCAAGCACATAGGGCAGGCTGGCAACTCGAAAATCCTGTCGCAAATGCCGATTTTCACCCAGGGGCCTCAATGATTAGAATGACATAAAGGCCCAAATAGCTACCAATACTATTCTGAGACTCCTTACTAGCATACGTAAGCGTATAATACCCCAAAACCCGATTCTACTTGCTAAGGCCCCTGTAGTAGAGTTTTAGAGGGGCGTGTAAGGGTTTTGACAAAGGAAATAAGGTATACTATAGTGTGTCTATGTAAAAAGATATGCGGCATTCTAATCATCAGGAGAATTGAGAAATAGGTGGGTTTAGGCTTTGGAGTCTGGGAGCATAGATGTTGACTTGGGGTTCAAGGTTTTGGACTTTGTGTGTACACCATCCGCGAAAGCGTAAACTGTAGATCCTAAGTACACCCTGTCGAAACCCACTCCGAGCACTGTAGAATCAACCAGCAATGCCGTATGAAACCCCTAAACTCCTAAACCCTAAACCCTAAACCCTAATAACGCCCTGATAGACCCGAGAGGCATCTGTCCCAACTTTGAAGCCGACTTTTCGATACCCGGAGCCCACAGGAATGTCGCTCAGCAGCAGCCAGAAGACTTCTTCTTCTTGCTCCTTAGTGGCGGTACTTGGACGTTCATGGGTAGTTATAAGTAGGGTTATAACCCATATTACGGGACTTATAACCCTACCTATAACTACCCCTGAACCTCCAAGTAGTGGCGGCATCAGGCTTCTAATAAGTCAACCCCAGCCGGATAAAGAAAAGGCTGCGCTCTCGCCAAAACCCAAGCCCAAACACGCCTAAAAGCCCGGCACCACACCCTAATTAACTGCAAGCCCTACAGCCTGGACCTGAACCCCATTGCCCCCAGCCCCCCAAGAGCACTGAAACCTACATTATAGAACCTCTTATACATCCCTTACTTGGAGGTTCATGGGTAGTTATAAGTAGGGTTATAAGTAGGGTAACTGTACTTGTAACCCATGTTAGGGGACTTATAACCCCACTTATAACTACCCCTGAACCTCCAAGTATGGACCCCTTTAAAGGACCCGTTCAAAGGAACCCTATTCTAATCACTATAGGACCACTTTATAAATCCCTTATAGACCCCTGATTCGATGGAGGCACTTCTTCTTGTCCGTCTTGGTCTTTGCGGCTGAAGCCGCGGCGCCTGGGAGTTTTGAGGGCCTTTCTGTGTTGGGGTTCAGTGGTGTCGGGGTCTAGGGGTTTGTTTAGGAATTTAGGCGTGTAGGGGTTTAGGCTTTTCTGGTGTATTGTGTTGCGGTTTCAAGGTCTACGATGTGGGTCTTTAGTTGCTCGGGCCTAACTACAAAATCCTCAAGAGCACACGTATAACCCCCGAAAACAAACAAGGAAGACCTGAAAAGGAACTACTTTCGGGGCCTTAGTTATTGGAATAAACCCCCTTTCTCTGCCGCCGCCGGTGCCAGCGAAGCCCTTCATGGACTTCACTGCCTCGGTCATGGCATGTTCCGCCTGAGGCAGCCGGGGTGGTTGGGCCTTAATAATTAGATCAGGGTTCCTTTAAAGAGGTGTATAAAGGTTACTATACGGGATCTATAAGGGTACTATAATGTAGGGACCTTAACAATTAGAATAGGGTTCCTTTAAAGGGGTCCTTTAAAGGGGTCTATAAGGGATCTACACGGGTACTATAATGTAGGGTCCTTAATAATTAGAATAGGGTTCCTTTACAGGGGTCGTTTAAAGGGGTCTATAAGGGATCTATAAGAGGGTTCTATAATGTATAGGGGCCTTAATAATTTGAAGTGTTTTGGGGCCATTATACTATAATTATAACAAGGAACCCGCAGAATAGTATTGGTAACAATTTAGGCCCCTATATTCGGGTTTAGAGTTTCGGGTTTCTGAGTTTCGACACACCGTGGCATTCTCCAAAAACACAAAGGAACACTGCCAGGCAGGACCCTGCAGACCATGTATTGTCTTGAGTATTAGGATTTGAGCAGGATTAAGGCTTCAGGGTTGCGTCCTAGGTAACCAGTAGAGAAAATCTGGGGGGTACAAGAAGCCATGCTCAGAAAACTGTTTGCAAGGGGCACTGCTAGGTATTGATGTTCCTCGAGTACATGATGCCCAACCCTTAGCAGAGCGCATCCACAGACGCAAGGTTAAGGGCCATAATAGCAACTATCCATCAATACGTGTGGGTTGGATTGGACTCAGATACTGCATGGCATATCTTGGAAAACTCCTGAGACTTATCGCACAGTGTCTTACACATGCTGGTCTAATCCAAGCATGACTCTGCAAACATCTGAAGACTACAATGCCTAAATGCAATTCGTCAGCCTCCCGCACAGTCTACGGCCTTAAAAACCCAGAGCCTTGAACCCCCCTTCAACCCCAAACCCAAAGCACTAGGCCCAACACCCAAACTTGAAAACCCTGAAACCCTGAACCTTTGAACCCGAGACCCTACAAGCCCTGAACCTCTCGGTTATAAGACCCCAGAAAATCGGATTAACATCTTGTAAAAGCCCTGCTGAATTTCCCAATACCCTGACAAAATCCGCTAAACCCGTGCAAAAAGAAATAAAACCTCCCTTAGAACCCTGCATTGTTAGAAACCTTTTAGAAGGCTGCCTTGCCATTAAAACATCTCAAACTCTTGAAAATTCCCTAAACCCTAAACCCCTAAACCCCTAAATCCCTAAACCCTAAACCCCTAAACCCTAAACCCTAGTACCCTAAACCCCTAAACCCTCTTTTTGTATCTTTCTGGCAATCGCCTGGGGCTCCAGGTGACCCTCGGGGTGCACCGTGGCCACGAAGCCGGGGGGAAGCGGCTCACCGGGAGCGAACCTGAAGTTGAGGGCTTGGGTTTAGGGTTTAGGGGTTTAGGGTTTAGGGATCTAGGGTTGAGGGTTTAGGGGTTTAGGGTTTAGGGTTAAGGGTTTTGGGTTGGCGAGCATCCCGAGCGCGACCAACGATAGGTTCTTCAGCACGGTCCTGCGCAGCTGCCCCCACTTGACTGGTCACCAGCCATCTTCCAAGTGCCCAACGGGCCTCTGCCCCTCTGTCAGAGCCAAGATAGCTCTCGTAGCGGCGTAGAAGTTGTTCGAGACGGCGTGCAAGGTGCGACGGATTCCACCATTGATGAGGTCCACGTACTCCTGTCCTGACATCCCCGGTCTTTCCATGAACGAAACCACGTCGTCCCAAAGTTCATCTCCCCCACCATGTGCAGAACGTTGTTGCCATAGTTCCGTCTCATCACCTTCCTTTTCCTGGGCCTCATCATCTTGTTCTTCATCCAGTCGTTGGTGTGTTGCTGCTTGTTGACGACGAAGACGATCTCTCTCCTCCTTCTCCTCCCGAAATTTCCGCAACCAGCTGGGGATCCATTCACCATTCGTCCATGCCCGCATTCTCGAAGATCTCTTATCCTGGCGAACTTTGCCTTGACCTCCAGCTGCCCATCTTTTCTCCTCCTGTGTGCGCGGGCGTGGTTGCCAAACTCCATGTTTATAGAAACCATCCATTGTCCGAAGAGGAAGAGCTCGCCCCACCATCCCAGGATGACGTAGAAGGAGAGGAGGTCGACCCAGTCTGTGCTACAGGGCTTGCCGAGGGTTCCTGAGATGTCGGAGGACATGTCATTCCTCTTTTTGCTCCCATCCGCCTGGCGCCATCTGTCACGTCCTTCCCGCCATTCTCCCCATCGTCGCACTTGTCCCAATGCAGACGACGACAGGAGGGCACGTTGTTCGGCCTTGAAGTTCTTGTACGCCAGGGTCGCCATCTCTAGGAGCTCATTGAAGGACAGCCAAGGTACTGTAGCTCGCCACCATCAGCATACCATTCAAGCAGGTGGTTCGCAGACACCCACTCACCGTCAACGTACGTCCCAACAAAGTCGCCCAGGATGCCCGTATCAACCTCTTGCAGGTTGTCGTCTCATTGTTCATGGTCGCTCTGTTGTGTTAGTGCCGATACCGCTTGAGGATCTCGGTCAGGTGCAGGTGCATCTTGAGGTTGTACAGCAGGAGCATCTCGGTTAGATACAGGAGCATCTTGGAGTGGTTCTTGGTCAGTCGCCGGTTCACCATGATAAGTTTGGTCAGGAGAGGGTCCATCATGATCACGGCCAGGTAGGACAGGATCATCATGCACATCAAAATTCTCCCCAACTCTGATCGTTTTGCTGGCATAGTAGGACACCGGTGTGGCAGTCCCCAGTTCCCCCTGCCACGTTGAAGATCATGTTGCGGTACACCATAGGTGGCCAAAGCATTAACCAGATGTCCTTCTGCCGCAGGATCAGGTAGAAGCGGAGCAACAGGAGGAGGTGCAGGAGGGTCTTGGTGATGAACTTCTCCCCGATCATGTAAGGCAGCAGTAAGAGGTGGTTGAGGAGGAGGTGAATCTGCAACTTCTCCCTGATCACGTAGCACATCTCCACGGCCACGGTGGCGAACTTCTTCCGAGGGCTCAGGAGGAGGTGGTTGATGAACTTCTCCCTGATCACGTAGCTCAGCTTCACGGTCATCTCCAAGTTGGTCATCATCCAGACTGGGTGACCAGATAAGTCTCCCCTGATTCAGAGGTTCAGGTTGTTCTTGGGCATGATCGTGTAGGCCAGGATTAGGTGCAACAGGTACATGAGGTACTCCCGAAGGTTGACGAGGAGCGGCAGGGTCCGGCCGTGGGCCAAGTGGGCGACGTTGTTCATCGCCCCAGTCACGATCTTCATCTTCGCTCGGCCATTCATGTTCCGACGAGGACGAAGAGGTGCCCTCACACACGGCCAACCAGACCAGGAGCCACCGCAGCAGCGCCATGTTAGGCAGTGCAGGGGTAGGGCTCCTTGAACACAAAGAAGGCTTTTGCAAGGTTCAGATTCACGTCAGCAATCAGTCACATCAAGACGCTTCAAGCATCGATTTAGGTTGCGAAGAGAGAGTGTCACTGCAGAACGGAGACGGAGAGAGGCGAAAGCCACCACGCACACAACCTCGCCCCGACAGCACCCAGGATGGAGACAGCGCTTCCGCCCGACGACCCTCATAACAGACATGCACGTGCTCAGCAGAAAGTGCTTCATGGATTGCAAGTCTGCCTGGGGGTCACCAGCAGAAAAGTTCAGCGAACTGGATGTTACCACCTGATGGCAGCCTGTCTCCCTCTCGTCCACTTAAGATCAAGTTTCTCAAGGAGGGTTTAGGGCTTGGGTTTAGGGTTTAGGGCTTTGGGTTTAGGCTTTGGGCTTCGGGGGCGGGGGGTTGCGGGTTGAGGGCATAGGTCTTTCTTCAAAGGTTTAGGGTTGAGGGGTTTATCCGGACGTGTAGCTCTTTGTCAGAAATCAAGCAAATCCACAGGATTGCAGGAATCGGAGTCTCGTGAATAGGAACACAGGACAGCTTTCGTGGTGAAGTCTTGGCTGCAGGCATGCTGAATCCCGCAAGCCTGAGCGGCCCGAATCCCTTTGCGCACTAACTGCTACCAACGAGCCCTAAGTGTTTCAGCTGTTGCGAGCTCACGTTTGCCGGATCCGAATTTAAAAAACTCTTCGTAGTATGCCTATCTGCTGAGGGGAAACAAGGCCCGGCAAATCCCAAACGCCGTATCCCAAGTCCTGAACCCAAATCTCTAAAGCCAATACCCTGAGGCTTTTGCCATGTAAACAGAAGGCTTTCCGAAACCAGGAGTTCTCTTTGCAGATTTCTGTGTAGACTTAAAATCCTACTCATGAGGGCCCCTTACCTGCTGAAACTAACACAAAGCCTAAAACTACCCCAAAGCGAAAGCCTTGTACAGCCAAATAAAGAACCCATAGAGTCATAGAGACCCTGGCCATAAAGCAAGGGCTCACAGCCCCTTCTAAAAATCTTGGAGCCGGGCCATCTTCCCTGGCTGTGATCCAAGGTCTGCGGGGCATACGTGACGGGACCTGGGAGGATGGTCAGATTGCTCTGAAAAAGCTACTATAAGGAGGGCTCTGAGGGCTGCTATAGAAGATACCATAAGGGCTACTATGTCAAGGATCTAGGGCTTAGGGCGTAGGTTTGGGATTTGTGGTGCTTAGGTTTTAAGAGTGACCAGCAGAGACTCCGACAGGACCTGACCTCAGGGGCGTGGATTTCGGGTTTAGGGTTTAGGGTTTTTAGGATTTGTTCTGGCATGTTAGGGTGGAGGGTTTAGGGCCAAGAGGCCGTAGTTGACGACCATTGAAGTGGCAGCAGGCAATCCCTCCGTCATCTGGGGGAGATACCTGGCGCATAGCAGACTTGAACTTTCCGATAGATTTCAACTTCAATCGTGTTCTTTTCAGCAAAAGCAGTTGCGGCTTGGTTGTGCATATGTCTTGCTGCCTTATGGAAGTGCGACCTGCTTTCTGACAGGCGAGGTGCATCGCTGCAGCATAATCAACCAGTTTCTATCACGTCTATGTTCTTGATGGCATTTTTCAAGATCGCAAAGGCTGCTCCGAATGTTTAGAAGATTGTGCGCAATTGTTAAAGATGTGGATGGTATTTCTCGGGACGCTTGTGATGTTTGGTTACCAGGAGCACTTCAGACCGCACGAAGACAATGGTGGCTCCACTTTACGCATTTGCTCTTCGGGTACGGTGTGACGCTGAACCCTATGATTGCTAAGCTTTCACCTCAACCCAGACGATGCAAAGTCCCAGCGTCAACAGTCCTTGAAGCAAACACCCCTAGACCCAAATCCGAAATCCTTAACCCTAAACAAAACCCTACCAGAGACTCTGTTCACCGAGGCACGTGGCGACAGGCTGGCCAGTCGCATCTACCGGCTGGTAGGTCGTAATGGGGGTGGCCTGAAGCCAGGCAGGATTTTTCGGGCCAGCAGTTTTAGGGCTCGGGGAGTTTGGGGTCAGAAGTTCGGGGGGCTGAAGTAGGCTTCGAGCTATAAGAGCTGTATAAAGGCTTTGCAGAGTTCTAGAACGGCTTGATGCAGCGTAGTCGGGCTCTAGAGTTAAACCTTTAGAGCGGGCAAGTGACTTCTTCGGGCATCAGTCAACGTCCACGATGCCCCAAGATTTCCAACCGGACCAGCACAAGTTCATTGCAAGTGATCGCCCAACAGCTCCACCAGAAATCGCCTTCAGCAAACCCCCTAAACCCTAAGCCCAAATCACTAGCGTCTCAAGTGAAGCAGGAGCACCTCGGAATTGAAACACGCCCAACATCCGAAAGCCCAACACTCAACACCCCATCACCCGCAACCCCTAAACCTCAAACCCTAAACCCTAACCCCTAAACCCTAAATCCGTAAACCCCTAAACTCCTAAACCCGAGGCTCGGAAACCTGAACCAAAGGCACCGAAGCTGTCCTGGGAGTAGGTGATGGCCGGGGCGGCGGCTTGGGAGGAGCCTGTGACGGAGTTTCTGATTTGAGGGTTTAGGGTTTAGGCTTCTGATTTGGTTTTTAGGATTTAGGGTCTAGGGTGCGGATTTGTTTTTTTGAGGGTTTACCATGTGGCCACCTTCTTGAAGCGACTGCAAAAGAACGACAACACGACCTCTTGAAAGGTCTCTCTAAAGCTGGTAAGACCGAAGCCTGTCGTCACCGGCTGAGCGGCCGCGGAGCTCACCTGACTGTATGTTCTACTGTAGTTATTCTTATTACTCGTATTAAGTATTATGCGAGGTCTTATTCCTCTTCTTCTTGTTTGTACTCCTCTTATTATTATTGTTATTCTCGGTTTTTCTTCGTCGTCGTTTAAATTCGTCTTATCTTTATTCGTCTTCTAATTCTTGTGCTTGTTCTTAGTACTGTTACCCTCAGATTTTTTGCATACTACTATTATTGTCGAAAGGGTCCACAGGATCAGGAGGGTCAGGATGCAGCTCAGCTGCTTTTGGCTGTGTTAGGGCTTAGGATTTTGGGGGTTTAGGATTTTGGGGTTAGGGGTTAAGGGGTTTAGGGTTTACAGTTTAGGGGCCTGACAAGCAATTCCGATCCGGTCTGGAAGGGTGAAGCTTGGCTCTTGCTGTTCAGGGTGCCGAACTTGCCCTCTGAAAGGCAGCAAAGGCCACCGATCTGCTGTAGGGGCCTTATAGACTAGAATAGGGTTTTGGGGGTATATTATACCATACTTATAATAAGGAACCCCCCAAAACGGTCTTGCCTGTATTACCGATCCTTGACCCTATTGATCAGGATCCCCTTGAACCCAAACCAGGCATCTTTCCTGTCTACCGCTCCTCAACGCTGCCATAAAAATCGAACAATCCCAAGAACCACCCGTGCTTAGGACTTGGAGTTGACAGTCTCGGGCCAGAGACCGAAAAGAGACTTGATTCGGCAAGAGAACTACAGAGAAGGATGGATGCACAGTACGCAAAATACGCTCTAGCAACGGAAACACAAACACACAAGAAGCGCATGGTTGAAATGCCCCACGTCGGATGCTCATGGTAAGGAACTGAACATAGGGTACCATAGTAAGGAAGACATTCATCATCTGAACCTAACTTCAGGTAGCGTAAAATGCCGAGCATCCTACTCATCTTATATCCCTGTTCTGGGCTCCTTGATGTAACAAATGGGCCTTAATTGGTGAAGCAGGCTTTGGGGTGGTACGTTCTAGTAACTGTCATTGTACAAGGACTGTAAAGGGACTGCTTTTCGAAACTCAATATTCACATGCCTGTATTCGGCCGGGGGGCTGTGTAGGTTGCCACTTGCTGCGCCATGGCAAGGCAAGGACACTACAGCAAGCGCGAAAGTCTGTTGAGAGTCACAGCTGCACGGAGAAAGCGGCGCTTGGGATTGCGGGTTCACCTCAAATCTAAGCCTACAAGACTCTGCACCCCGAACCTAAAAATCTGAAACCCCACGGCAAGACAGGCCGAAGTAAACCCAAACCTCTCGCATGTCCTCAGGTTGAAGGCTTTAGAGCTTGCTGATCCCGGGCTTTGGTGCTATATGAGGGGGCCTTCTGGCTTTCGCCTTTAGCCCCAGATCTCCAGTAGAATACCCCAAGACCCTACTCTACGGGTAAATGGCTTGACTTGCTGGAGTACTTACAGTCTCCTCGCACCGCTGAGTGTGTGGATGTCTCACGCTCTGGTTTAGGGTTTAGAGCGATGTCCATGACTCACAAGGTTGGTTTGGTGTCCGGCTTGAGCATTGCAGGGTGCCTGAAACGTAGAGACGTGTAGGATTTAGGTATGGTTTTCGGGCTTGGGGTCATATGGGTCACTACCTGCAACCCTACTTGCAAGCAGCCAGAGTCCTTCAAGCTATACGCAGGCCCCGAAAAAAAACAAAAGAAGTCCCAAACACTATGCTGCCCACAATCTTCCGGAGAAGCTTTTCCAGCAAGAGATGTCATTTCGAAGCAAAACGGTGATGCCTGCCAGCCAGTTTCGCGTGAGTCAGGGTCAAAGAACAGACTGAAGCGACTGAAGACACGCAAAGAACACACTTGTATAGATATGTGTGCCTATGGCATGCCATCCTAGAACATTCTGTTTCACCTTGGCCCGCGCGCAGAGTGGAAAACACCTGCACTGTGTCTTCAGGAAGCGAGGCTGTACCGACAGCAAGTCTGCTTCGAACTTCAAACCCTGCAGGTTTGGGATTTTGGGTTTATGTTTAGGGTTTAGGGTTTAGGGTTTACGGATTTTGGATTCGGGTTTTGAGTTTGGGGTTCAGGCTTTTTGGCTTAGGGTCTTGGAATTAGGGCTTTCACCTCAAGCAAAGGATCTGGGCCTTCATCCTCGGATCACCACTGGGTAGTCATCTTAACTAGGCTCCCTAGTTCTCTGCATTAGGGTCATTAGGGCCCCTTTCAGGGTCCACCGCACCATGTTTGAGGACCCTCAACCCTAAACCCTTAAACCCGCAACCCTACACGCTAGTTTACCAGGAGGGAACGAGACCCCCCAACTAACCTCTAATGAGGCCTAAATACCCACTATTAAGGACCATAAGGGCTCTACTCAAGGGCACTTACTATAGGGGCCTTAATAATTACAATAGGGTTTTGGGGCCCATTATTCTCTAATTATAACAAGGAACCCCCAAAATAGTATAGGTGATTATTAAGGCCCCTATAGTACCCCCATCCTGATCCGTATGGAGCGGGACTGATCTCCTGTCTTTCGAGGATTTGGGGCTTAGGGCCCTAAACCCAACAAGTCAGGGGCTAGGGTTTAGGAGTTTTAGGGGGGCGTTTAGGGGGTTGAGGAGTTTTAGGGGGTCTACCACCTTCAGATTTAGAAGTTTTAAAACCGTTTAGGGGTTTAAGGGCTTAGGGTTTAGGGCCCTAAACCCAAACTAAATCGGGCGTCTTCTTGGGAAGCTCTTTGGAGTCGGTTTTATCCGTCTGATGTGGAGGGACTCGAAAAGGGAATTGTGGGCGCAGTTTGTAGTTCGTGGCGCTTGGTGGTGTGGACCCGTAGCTGCGCGGAAAGAGAACACAGTGCCAGGCAAAATCGATAATGGCAGAGCAACGACGTCTCCTTCCACGAGGGAGCTCGCAGCCATCTTGGTGCAGATCACTCTGCACGATTTGCAACTTCCTTCCTTCCTGTTTTTGATGATCCTAGCGACGATCTGGCCACTACCCCAAGTCCTATAACCCCCAAGGGCTCCAAGCAGAGGGTATGATAGGGGGACCACTAATGAAAACTGGGTTTGGGGGGTTATATCATACAACAATTCTATGCAGACTATAACGGAATATACTTACTCATTATGCAGGCCTGGATATTATATTACAACCCTGCGATTCCGTCGTCTATGACTGGAACTGCAAGGCTTGGACGCGGACATCGTCCTATCGGACAGTATAAAACAAGAAAACATGCCTTTGCAAGCTCTCGAAACGCCCAACCCTTGTGCAACCCGAGGCAAACACCAGGTTTACTGTCATTTTGAATGGGAGTTTAGGGTTTTAGGGTTTAGTTTTATCTCTAACAACCACACACGGGGACACCTGCAAGGCCAGATGGTTCCATCAACCCAAAACAAAATCTCGGACACCTCCAACTGTAGTGGCCGTACTCATTAGAACAGGGACTTGGGGTACATTGTAGCTTAAAGATATATGAGATTCTTGCTGACGAGTCTGGAAAACATCACAAATTCTACATTATACAAATCGCGAAGCGACGTCATGAGGATAGCCTAGAGCCATGCCCGCCCAAGCGCCCGTGAGAACTCAGAGCAGCCTCACCACCCCTAAACCCTAAACCCTTTTGAATCCTAAGGTTTACTTAAAGCTGCCCAAGCTCCCTTGTCCCGGAAGGGTCGAAAATCAGCAGCAGCCGGAGGACTTCTTCTTCTTGCTCCTGGGCTTCGCGCTCCGATAGGCTTCGGTTGGGATTTTCCGGTGCTGTTTTTGAGATTTGGCGGAGCCCTGACAGCTTTAGTTAGGAAGAGTCGACTTCTTCGAACGGTTTAGCCAGCTGCATGTGAGGAAGAATCAACCCTAGAACCGCCGTATGAAAGCTAACCTACAAATCTGCCGCAAGAAGCTGACAATGATCGGGCCCTTCCAACCAGGGGACTGTGGCGACGGGTTTCAGGATTAGGATGTAGACATCAATGTGTAGGATTTCGGACCTAGACTCAGACCAAGATCGAGGGTGTGGGATACAGAAATCGGATTTTCGGATTAGCTGCTGGGCTCATAAGCCCCCAAAAAGTGTAGACTTTCAGTTTTATAGTGGGTCATAGTATCCCAAAAAGTGTGAAGTGTATCCACTCAGCCCCTAAGATTAGGTTTAGAAACCGGGTTCAGAATTAAAGTTAAGAGGTCGGGCCATGGACGCCTTCTCGGACACAGCATTCCAGGTCGTTACTATAGGCGCCTGAATTAAGCAGAATAGGGTTTCGGGGTACCGGGGCTACCAGGGGATGCAATTCTATATATAACTACATAAATACTTATTCAGACAACCCATAGCACCCCTAAACCCTAAACCGAAGACCCCAAACCTGAAACACTAAACGCAAAGCCCTAGACCTTAAACCCTAGACCCTAGACCGTGGTCAGATTACCGTGCTTGCCTCGCACGGTACACGGGCTGTCGGCTGCTGAGCCGCCACTTGGGGAGGAAGGTTAGTCAATCGAAACGAAGGTGGCAGCAGAAATAACACCAGATTACCAATCTTGTTAGTAGTAAAAGTAGTAGTAAAAGTAGTAGTCGTAGTAGTGGTAGTAGTCGTCGTCGTCGTCGTAGTACATTCAGTAGTGGAAATAGTAATGGTAATAGTACGTAGTCGTAATAGCAATAGTCATGGTAATGGCAAAACTGCAGGCAAGGCCTGGATCTTCCCCGCCAAGTGGCTTCTTCTTGTCCTTGGTGCCTCCCGGAAACGGTTTAGGGTTTGGGGGTTTAGGGGTTCGGGTTCAGGGTTTAGGGGTTTAGGGTTTAGGGGGTCTGGTGAACTCTCCACAGTGCTAGACCAATCGCCCCCTGAAGTGCAAGTTCCAACCGCCCACCCTTTGCTTGAAGGCGCATATTACACATGTAGTTCCAGTAGGGTCTATCTAGCCATCTGGAGGAGCAGTACTAATGCTCACGGTAGCCTTCAAGCAAAACACACGGGCTCAGACTTCCTGCGCAAGACTGGAAGAGACCCTTGACCCCTAAACCTTTACACCCCAAACCTCCGACCCTGCCTCTAGAAGCTAGAGGTTTGTGTAGGTCATCAGCGACAGCAACGGACATAAGCATAGCAATGGCAAATAACAGTCAGAAAGAAAGTTGAAACAAAGACAATAAACATAGCGAGCACACCGACATGATGGTGGCTGCACGAGCTACTGCCGACATGAACAACAACAAGACTAGCAATACCAGTGATACTGGTAGTACCAGCAGTAGCAGAAATTCCGGTCAACAAAGCAACTAACAAGTAGTATGGAAATCCAGCATATTGCCCTTGCCTCTAGCATTACGAACAGCAAAGCAAAAGCTGAACGCCATCTTCATCGGTGTACAAAACCCCGAAGCCCTTGCTTAGCGTTTTGGGGTTCCAAGCTTCGTGGCCACCTGTTGGAAGCTTATAAGTATAGCAATAATATGTTTACTATTCTTCATAGTAACCAAAACGAATATAATTGTAACAAGTACTAATATTATACAATATGAACAATAGTAAGAATAGATATAATGCTGATAGTTTGAACAATATGAAAAATAACAACCACCAAAATAGATAAAGCTAATTATAACAATATTAACAAGAATAGTAATACAAGCGATTGATAAGAAGTAATCTCGCTCTCCGCCCCCCCCCGATTAAGAAGGTCCGGCCCGGGACCATGGATTTGCAAGCTTTGTGCTTCTACNCCCCTCCCTCCCCCCTTACAGTAGAGTTTAGGGTTCAGGGCCTGCGCCTTGAAATCTGCAAGATGGGGGGCTGAGACCGAAAACTAAAAGGATTTAGGGGTTTAGCGGTTTAGGGTTTAGGGGTTTAGGGGTTTAGGGGTTTAGGGGTTTGGTGGTTTAGGGTTCAGGGTTTAGAGTTCTATGGGGTTGGGTTAGGGTGTAGGGGTTTAGCCCACGCGCCTTTCACAGATTTCACGGCACTGTCCATCGTCGCGCCTGAAGTGTAGGAACCCCCAAAATACTTTCAGAAATTATTTCGGCGCCCTATAGTACATATGCAAGTCTTGCTTCCCCGTCTCGTGCCTAGAGTTCGAGACTCTGGGTATTGAGACTCTGGGTGTGAGGTTCTAAAAAAGGGTTTAAGGATTTAGGGTTTAGGGTTTAGGGGTTTAGGGTTTAGGGGTTTAGGGTTCAGGGGTTTAGGGTTTTAGGGTTTAGGGTTTAGGGTGCATACAGGGGACTACGGCCTAAATTCGCATCTAAGCATTTGTGCCTGAACAAAGAAACAAGGGTTTTGGGCGGTCTTGTACTATCAATACATCAAGGAACCCGAAGGAGCAGCATTCCTAAATGCTCAGGCTCCTGTCTCAGGGTTCAGGGCCGTGATATACATATACCACAGACTGGAAGCTGGGTTTGCTAGGTTGTTGGTGCAGAGCTTTACTTCCTAGTGGTGTTCTTTGTACAAGTGTTGCTGCTATTCTTCGTTTCCTTCAGAGTGACTGCCAGGATTTACGGTCGTGCAGAGCTGTTCCTACTACTGTACTTCCTTTCTTGCTACACGTATTGCTACTTCCTTCTGCTACACGAAAGTCACCTAAAGAGTATCTGCAAAAAAACCAAACCCCAAACCGCGGCCGAGCTGCTCGCGAAGCCTTTCATGCTCGACACCGCGTCGGACATGGCGTGATGAGCCTGCAAAGCTCAGGGTCTGGCCTTTGGCCTCGGTACTTCTCCTTTACAGGGTACTATATAGGGTTATATAATGGAGTCTTTAAAGGGTACTATAGGGTTATACAGTTAGGGGTTAGGGTTTAGGATTTAGGGAGGTTATATAGTAGAGTCCCTTTGAAAGGGTACTCTGGGGTTCTGTAACAGGGTCCCCGTCAAAGGGTCGTTCTCGACACTGAGGGTCCCGTTTTAGGCCCCCAACATGGTTAAAAAGGACCCTGATTTAGAGAACAACCCATATAAACCCCAAACCAAGTCGTCAACGCGTCACTTCGAACTCCTGGAACGGAACTCAGAAAAAACAATCCACGGCGTGCAACAACTCAAAACAGCTGCAGCTTGCTGGAATCGAATTGAGCTGCATCAGCCTTTCGTTGGGATGTGTCTCAAGTCTCGTGCAATGTTTCCGTCAGCTTAAACTGCTTTCGTGTTTCGGAGGATTCATAGCCATAGGAAACTCTTCTGCATCGTTTTCAGAAAACAAGCGTTCAGGGTTTAGGGTTTAGGGTTTAGGGTCTGCTGTGTTGCCTTGCTCTGTGGAGTTTCGGCGGCTCCTGTCCGTCAAGTGGAGCTGCTTAGCACGAAACCGAAACCTTAAATAACTCACCCCGGCGCACAACACCCTCACGCGCCAAATCCTAAACCCCAAAACCCCCTAAATCAACCCTAGAACCCGCCCTTAAAGAACCTGTAAAGAGTCCTTCTGGGGCCATTAAATAACACCTCACTTCCCCCTCTCCCTCCCCTCACTCGAGGACCCGTAAACAACCTTTAAATATCATTCTGGAGCCCTTCACCTCTCTTCCCCCCCTCCCACACCCTAAACCCTCAACCCTAAACCCTAAACCNTCCCCCTCTCCCTCCCCTCACTCGAGGACCCGTAAACAACCTTTAAATATCATTCTGGAGCCCTTCACCTCTCTTCCCCCCCTCCCACACCCTAAACCCTCAACCCTAAACCCTAAACCCTCAACCCTAAACCCGAATCTTAATCCCCCCTCCCCTTCACACAAGGACGGCCTGAGGCTCCACGTGACCTTCGGGGTGCGCCGTGATCTGAAACCCTGGGGGGAGCGCCTCGCCGGGAGCGAACCTGGATATCGGGGCCTACATGAGTTTAATCGGGTTCCTTTAAAGGGCTCCTTTAAAGGGATCTATAATACAGTTCTATAATTTAATGGGGCTTTTGGCTAATTTTGTACGAGAGTTATCCTAAGGAGCTCTGAAGGTATTGAAAATTCTTGGGGCTTCTAGTTTAGGGTTTTTTGGGGCTTGGGATTTGGGGGGTTTGAGTTTAGGGGCTCGGCTGAGACTCGTGGGTTTGGGGTGCGCGCTCGTGCAAACATGGATCCTGATTTCCAAATTGAAGGACACCTCGAAAAGGCCAGACTCCCCGAAACCAAAAACCCCGAGACCTGTAAACCCTGAAAACCTGAATCCCCAAACCCAACCCTGCATCGTGAATCCAGCTTTAGATCATGCCAGATCTGAACCTCTTCAGGCCCCCCCTCATTTCGGGCTCAGGGCTGAGGGTTGAGCATTGATAACTAGGTAGAGAGGGAGGGAGGGCTATGGCACACCCCTAACTCTCCACACCTAAACTTTACCCCTAAATGCCAAACCCCAAATTGCCAAACGCCAGCAGGAAGGGCACCACTTCCCCTTGGAGTGATCCAAAGCCGATGCGATTTGGCCTGAGGCTGTATCGTGCCACAGGGTTGTTTAGGGTTTAAGGTTTAGATTGAGGGTTTAGGCTTAGGGTTGGGCCTGCTTCAAGGACTAAACGGCAAGGGTTCAGGAGGCTTAATGTAGGGGCCTTAATAATTAGAACAGGGTTTTGGGGCCCCTTATACTTTCATTATAATAAGGAACACCCAAAATCATGTAGGTAATTGTTAAGGCCCCTTTTTTAGGTGTGCAAGCTTAAGTTGCATCAGGGGTTTGAGTTTTGCGTTCGAACCCATCGTCCCTTGGAGTCCCTCGTAAGACATGGAAAAAGTTTGGAGTTTGGCATGGTTTTACAAGGGCGTTCTAAGTTGGGAGCCGTGGAGTTTTATGAAGGATATGTACGGCAGGTGGGTGTATCACGGCTTAAAGATGTCCTTGGGTAGTGTACAGGTACGATTTAGGTCTTTTGAGCATCCCACTATCTTTAAGCTTCGCCAGGGCTCTTCCTAAAGTCCGAAAACCGGCATGTTCTGTGAGGCTTATAGGCTTTTAGTTTTGTGCTCAAAATGATTAATGTTGTGTGGGGTAGTTGATGTGTCTGCTTCGGAACTTCGGATCTCAAGCGTACGTTTTACAACCCTAATTCGTGTCGCGCTGGGCTTAGAGCGTCGGTCCGCGTCGGTGCTTCGGTTTGAAGTGTAGGATGTTGGTGCCCAGGTCTACAACGTGTACGGTTTGGGGTTGTCGGAATTTTCCTCTGGAGCTGTACCTTCCCACGAACCCCAGAATTCTGAGGCTACCCCTTCTCCATTGGTCCAACTTTGAGGAAGAGAACCCCAAACACAACGAAAATAAATTCGGAAAGGAAGATCACACAAAGACTGTGGCTTTGGATGTTGGGTCCACCGCGAAAGGGAAAGGTTGAGGCTGAGCGTTCCAAGTTCCGGATGTTTTCTGGTTTAAGGTGGTTTTCGGCTAAAAAACGAACCCTCCACCAACCTGCTTCCATTGCAGCATGGGCTCCATAGCCAGTAACCACCATGGACTGCGCCTATCATCGGTAGTTTCCGTGGGTTGTGCGCAGGCTTACGATTGCGAACATGGGCAACAACTTCTCAGAAACCGTAGCGTGCATCCAGTATGCAGGGGAGGAAACGAAAACATTATCCTTGTTATGCAGAGTGCGCAAGCGCGTGTTGTTGTGTCCTTCCGCATCTCAACGACAGATACTGGGTGCCCCCTTATTTGCAACAAATGGCGGCGGCAACAAATCTTAATCACCATGCACTGACGAGTCCCGTCACCCCAACTGCGTTGTGCACGACGTAACCGACATGTCGCCATACTTGCTACTCTGGTAGCGACAAGCCTGTATATTATTACAAGTATCTAGATTGCTGCTGTAAGCAATGGCAACTCCGTCTCATCATCGCTTGCGGCGAAACTCGGAATGAAAACGTCAAGCTCAAAGGTGGAGGAGCCGAAGCCGTGAGTACAACTGCGAAAGCCGACATTGATGTTCCATGTCCAGTCACTCCCTCACGAAAAATACAGCAACCGCTTCGACAGCTGTTATTGCGTGCAGTTCTTGTGATCAAAATATTTTCGGTGTACGGATCTGAAGCACAAAGGCCTCCGCATGGTACTTCAACACCTCTTAGATCATTCAAGTTATACATACATATGGGTGGTTGTCAAAAGTAGGGTCCGTTTTGGGGTACCTTAAATAGCAGGTGCCGTATTATATTAGGGACCCAAAAAGGGACCCTAATTTTGACAACCACCCATATATATGTATGGATAGTTATATACGAAATGCAATCAAACCAAACAGCACTTTTGGCCCTGCACCCCCAGACAGCTGCGAGAGCTCTCAGGGCCCTGAGCCTTAGGCCTTCAAGGCTTCAGGTTTTTACGATGTTGGTGGTTCGGGCCGTTGTGCTTTTGCGGTTGAGCGCTGCTGGGTGCAGATAAACCCTACACGCTGCATTCTGTGAATCCTGCAGCTTCCAACAAACGGCTTGCAAATGACCGGCGAAAGTGGGCATAAAAGTATCCTAAACTCCTAAACCTCTAACACCCCCAAACACTACACCCCCCCTCACAACAAAAGAAAATATAAAATAACAGATACATAAAACACAAAAATTCGTAAAGCCACGGAAACCATAAAGCGATGAAGCACTAAAGTCCAGTTTTTCTAGTGTAAGGCCGGACCACCCCAAGCCCAAGCTCCACGCGTGAGCCTTAGGGTTGTTCTTGGGGTCTAGGTTTAAGGGCTTAGACTTGGGTTTAGGGTTTTTTTTGGCACCTTTTTCCACCTAGCAGTTAAGGTCGGCAGAACCACATTGTGGAAGGCATGGAACCAGAAAGCCGCAGCCCCCTCAGACCAGCTTCACGATCACTCACCCTCATACTCCTCGGCTACTCCTCGGCCTGTAGCCATGCATGCTTCGCTTCGTCATTCTGCATGGCCCGAACCAACGACCCCTCACTCGCTTCCGACACGGCCCCGGACTCCACCTGCGACTGCGGTTGTGTAGCATCCGGCACCGGACCGCAGGTAGTGGAAGCGTCGTTGCATCAGTGAGGCCAGAACTCGTAGCCCCCTCACCAGCACCCGTAGCACCAGTCAAAGGCGCCCCTGGTACACGACCCTTGGCTGCTACATTCGCCACTTGCCCCAAGGTGTCCTCTTCGCTATTCGCCACCAAATCATGCGTCACCAGTAGCTCTGCCACCTCGTTGCCATGAGCATGCTCTTTTGCGATCTTTCCAAAGAATCACTCTTGATTCTGCAGAACCATATCTCGGGCGAGGCGATCAAGATTATCTGCATCGTCCTCATCACCCTCACAGTCGCCATCCTCAATAAGCTGCCTCTTTGCTGCAGCAACCTGAATTTCGCACGCCTCATTTTTCCGTTTTATGCTCATGATCTCGCCTTGGAGTGTCGCGACGTCATATGTAACGGCCTTTGAGATAAACTTCATGTTCAGCCCGAGGTTGTCGACACGCGAGAAGATCATCCGGACCATGCTTTCATCTTGAGACATCTTGATCATCGCCGCTATGTCATCGCAGCTTGCCTTTGCCTAAATCATCATTAGAAATGACATCAAAAGAGCCTTGCACTCATTTGTCTTGAATCGACTAATCAACTCTGTAGGAGACGGCGATGATGTATCAAATATGAGCAATCGCCCGAACCGGAGGGCTAGATGTGTTTTATTTCTGACGGTAGCTGCTGATTCGGCTCAGGCGGTTCAAACGGATTGTCTCGCGCAGGGGGCTCCGACGTTGCCGGCCGCTTCGTCAGCTTCTTCGCCTTCTGCAAGCGCGCCAGCCCATCAATGTTATGATTCAGTGAGAAGCCAATAACCTCTCGACTGCGAAGCTTGAACATGGAGACGCCGTCACGAATGATCTCCCTCGCAACTCGTGCAGGATGTCCAGTTTAATGGTACAATTGCCTTCGAGCGACAGTCAGTGCGGCACAGACGTCAGGAATGCACATATGCCTTCGAGATTTCTTGAGGGGGTCTACCGTTTGAATTAGGAATAGCGGGTGCGTGCTTCCCATTGTGGGATGAAGATTGAGGCTAGTTTCGTCAGCCGCCCCTCTGAGTGCGTCCGCCTGTCGCTGCTTCAGCATCAACACGAATTCACTATCGACGTTAGCCTTGTCGAAAGTTGGCTAGAGCGCTTAGGGTTTAGGGTTAAGGGCTTAGAATCGGGCTTAGGGTTTAGGGTTAAGGGCTTAGAAATGGGGCGTGTGTTCGTTGCGCCACAAACCCTTAACCCCTAGACCCCTCAACCCTGAACCTACGGTTAGTCCATACACCTTGTACAAAGCCTGTGCTTCCGCCAACCATCAGACTCATCGTTGGGGGTTTAGGCGCTCGGGTTTAAGGTTCAGGGCTTCGGATGCAGGGTTTAGGGTTTGGCCGTATGAGCTTCAGGGTGCAGGGTTTGAGAGTTCAGGGATTAAAGGCTCAGGGTTTGAGAACGGCGTGGCTCTGTATGGGAATCTCAAGTTGCAATTCAAAGGACACCGACATTTTCATATATTGAAATGCAAATCCCAAACAGAAAGAGTTTCAGGATGCTTCACAAAGGATCGAGAATCCAGAATATTAAACACACCTCCAAATTAGGCAAGAGCCTCCGACATGGGGCTAACAGGTCCAAGAAACCTTGAAAGACTGTGTCGCGCTTGCTGGTATAGGGGCCTTAATAATTATCACAGGGTTTTGCGGCCCATCATACTATAAATATAGAACAAGGAACCCCCAAAATAGTATAGGTAATTATTGAGGCCCCTATAGTATCTACTAGTGGTCCAACAACTCGCATCCTATCCGGCTGTTTAGGGTTTAGGGTTTTAGGGTTTAGGGTTTGGGGTTTTAGGGTTTAGGGTTTAGGGTTTAGGGTTCTAGGGTTTAGGGTTTAGGGTTTAGGTGGGGGGGGTCCCCATTTCTGAAACTCTCAGGCGAATTCCTACGATCTGTTGGGCGGTGACAGATCGCTAGCATAGCTCTTGCTCATGGGCAACAACTGCTCAGGGCTGCTGAGTTCCTTTCTGTATGGCACGTTGAGAATCCCAGAACCAGAACCCAAACACCAACTTTGGGTTAAGATTCAGGGTAAGGGCATCAGCACTGCGTTGTCATTTTTGTTGGACCCTACCCTAACCCTAACCCTAATTCCTAAACCCCAAACCCTAACCCTTTGGCTTCCCCTTAAAAAGGCACCAGCGCGGTCTTTCAAGAACGCGGCCTGAGGGATCCCCTGCTGGAGCGCCGAATAGCCGTCGCCGACGTACTGCACCGCCGAAGAGCCAGCCGTCTGCAGGTTTGACGATCGGAAGACGCACATCACAAGGAACAAAGCTGTGACGCACTCAACCCCTGAGGTGCTAAGCGCCCGAAACCCCCTAAACTCTAAACCCTAAACCCTAAACTCCTGCTTGGGTGTGGGCAGCGCATGGCTTCTGCACGCAGGTCTTGGTCACAGTGCTGGGGGAAGATCTTTGGTTCAGCTTTGGGCATTAAAGGCTTACGCTCTGGGGTCTAAGGGCTTTGTGGGGTTTTGGTGTAGAGTCTGTATGAGATATGGTATAAGGGCTGACTCCGGTGGCTCCGGATACTGGCCTGAAGGGCAGCTGAGGAGCTTTCGTATTCAAATTTAGGGCCCCGGGGGTCGCAATCCCAAGGGCCAGGCTGCAATTTGTGTCTGAACTTCCCCGAACCGAGGTTAAAAGCCAAAGCAACCTCGAGTCCTCCAACCGAGTGCTTTGAAAACTCAAAACTCTATGACCCTAAACCCTAAACCCTATGACATCAAAGCAAAAAATTGCCTTTGCTGTTTCAACAAATTCGCGATTCGAGTTTTACCCCAGAAACCTAAGCCTCTCAAAGCCGCGATTCGGTCCGCCGAAACTGAAATCGACCCAAGGGTCCACGGAAAGTGCAGCTTCCATGAAAACTTCGGGCGATGAAAAGCTTATACATAAGAACTAGGGTTCTATGCGAAGGTCCACTAAGCCCTGAACCCTAAACCCTAAACCCTCACTGTAATCCGGAGCAATTAGCCCTGATAGCCCTGATAACCCCCAGGGCTAGGGTGCTTTATGAAGGCTGCAGCAGCAGCCCTCAAAGGAACCTCTACAGCCCGTATAACATCCCTAAACCCCTAGACCCTAAACCCCAAGCCTAGGTTTAGGGGTTTAGGGTTTAGGGTTTCGGGGTTTAGGGTTTAGGGGTTTAGGGTTTGGGGCTAAGCCGTGTTGGCCCAACATAACCCCAAACGACCGCAGATCTCTCGCCTGGACATACTGGGCCCCGGCCTGCAAGCAGGTTTCGGGCTCCAGGGATGTAGGGTTTTTGGGGTGCATAGGGTTTTCGGTGTGCTTAGGGATGTTCGAGGCTGCTTTCTTTAGTTGTGGTGCTTAGGGCTTCAAAGGTTTTAGGTGGTTCGCTTAAAGGTGTCTAAAGCATTTCTTGGTGCTGTGCGGCTTGAGGGCTTCGGGCTTTTCCTGAAGAATGAAAGGAGCCAATTAGTAGTAGCAGCAGTAGCAGTAGCAGTAGCAGTAGCAGTAGCAGTAGCAGTAGCAGTAGCAGTAGCAGTAGCAGTAGTAGGAGTAGTAGTAGTAGTAGTAGTAGTAGTAGTAGTACGTAGTAGTAGTAGTAGGAGTAGGTGATAATGGTAGTGTGGCAGTGGCAGTCACAGTGGCAGTGGCAGTGGGTAGTCCTCGTCGTCGTGGTGGTCGCGTAGCCGTAGTAGTAGTGGTAGTAGTCGTCGTCGTGGTGGTGGTAGTAGTAGTAGTAGCAGCAAAAACTTAAGCAGCCTGGTCCTACATGCTACAGCGCTACCTTGCTCACGAAAACATCGACAACCTGGGTGCCACCCAAACCCTGAATAATTGAAGCCGTGAAAACCCGAAAAACCCAACAAACACCGGAAAACCCACCTTCGGAAAATATTACAAATAAAAACACAACTCTAACATGCCCAAGCCCCCTAAAGCTCCGTTAACAATCGTACAAACCCCTCCTAAAGAAAGCCTAAAGTAAAACCCACAAGCCTAAACCCTCAACCCTACTCCGTACGATTCTAACGCTTAAAGTGGTTTGTTGGCTTGTGGAACTTTGTAGAATTCGTTCAACACCCTTATAGTAATTCATCCGTATAGCAAGCCTACATACCTGGTACCAAGCCCCTATACAACCCTTCAAAGACACTATGGAAACTATAGAAGCAAAAAAAAACCTAAAGCCCTGTCAAAACCCTCTCCTGGATGTACTGCGTCACAGGCTGCGCTGCGGCAGCCGCGGCAGAGCTGACCGAGGTGTACGTCACTGCCGGCTGCCTTTTGGGCACTGCGGCTATGATTTGTCGATGCTTTACTATGGGGTCGGGGACTATAAGGGTTGTACGGAGCTGTTTATATGTATATGGTTCTACAAGATGCTAAAGCCTTACAGGGGTATGACAAGCGTTTCTGCGAGGGGTCACAACACTTTATGAGTTGTTGTAAGGCTTGCGTCGGCAGGGGTTCAGAATAATATAGGGGCCTTAACAATAATTTGATTGGGGTTTTGGGCTCCTTGTAGTACAACTTTCATAAAGAACCCTAAGGAATAATACTGGCAATTCTTTAGGCCCCCATATTCGGTCTTTGGGACAAGGGGCTTCTAGCGCTTTTCGGATGGTTTGCGGGTTTTCAAGGCTTCGGGGCTTTCTCAGAGTTTCAATTCATGTAATGTGGCTTGGAGGTTTGAGGAAGCTCCCCTGACCGGCTGCGCGGTGGGTCCCCGGAGACTCCAATATCCCTTAATTTGTTAAGGAACATATCTTAAATCATATTAGGGATGCTACTATGATTTAAAGTATATTCCTTGATGAAGGGATATTGGAGTCTCTGGGGACATCAGGGGGTCAAAGGCGTTTGGGTGCTCAGGCCGGCAGGGTTTAGGGCACAGAGAGATGTCGAAGCCCGCACTGCCCGCTTGCCCTTATAGTGATGTAGGGGCCTTAATAATTAGAATAGGGTTTTGGAGCCCATTATAATATAATTATAATAGGATCCCCCAAAAATAGTATAGGTAAGTATTTAGGCGCCTATATTACCCTCGCCGTACCCCTACGAAACCCGACAAAAATCCGCTGAAAAACCACATCGGACGAAGAACGCCGTAGTGGCGGGGAGCGTCGTCACGGGTTGGGCCATTGTAGCACTGGTCGCAAGGGGCCAAAGGAGCTGTCCACAGGTGGAAAATCTGCTGAAGCCAAGGCTGCGAGTCGTACAACTTTACAGTAGAAGCCAGAAAGTTGGAACATCATTATCCTCATTCCCTTAAGGTAAAGTATAGGAAATCCCAGCACTAATCGTCCTAAATCCATGTTCCAACTTTCTGGGGTTCACTATAGGGGCTGCATATAGATTTCTAGGGTTCTATGGGGGGCATACTGTGAGGGTTACCACGAGAGATACTATAAGGTAGAAAGCTTAGGCGCTTCAGGGATTTCGGATCTTTGGTTGAAGGGTGTTGAGATTTAGGGCTTCGTGCGTGCTGAGGGCTTGGATTTCGAGGTTGCGGTTTGTAGGGGATGTTGGTCTTGCAGAGCGTGTGGATGAGCTTTCTGGTGCCGTTGAAAGGTATTCACGGGTGCTGTAGGTCACACTGTAGGTTTCTGCAGACCGGGTTTGTGTAAGGCGACTGTGGAGGATCCGCGTGGCTTTCGGGTTTCAGGACTAGGGCTGTTGGTGTTGGGCGTGTTAGCCCTCGTCGTCATTCCTGGTTTTGCGCTCTACCCCAAAAACAGTAAGTATCCGTCCAGGTCAGCCAGCACTTCTGACTTGGGGAACGCGTCTAAAACGATTCAGTTACGTGATGAGTGGTTGTCAAAAGTATGGTCCCTTTTTGGGTCCCTATTATAATACGGCACCTAATATTTAGGGTACCCAAAAAGGGACCTCAATTTTGACAACTACCCTGATATATTCTGGACCCCCGAGCCGAAACTCCAACGCCCAGACCTCGAAACCCGAAACCCTTATTAGGTGTTGCTTTCAACAGTCCCCCAAAAATAGTGTTAAAAACTACAATAGAGGGCTCTATATTCAACAACAAGGAAAACCCAAAACTAGCCGAAATCGATCCCTAGCTTGCTGCGCCCGCATCCCTAATATAGGGGCCTTAATAATGTAATCATAATAAGGAACCCCCAACATAGTATAAATGAAGGCCCCTATATTAATTGCCGGGTTAGGGAGGTTCCGGAGTCTGAAGCCCCCAGAAGCGCAGGAACCCTTTCTGCCGAGGCGTGGACGAGGTGTCCTGGCACCCGGGGGGGGGGGGGGTTTTTGTGTGGGGGGTGGGGCTCAAGGGAGGGGGGGGGGTACAAAAGGGCCCCAATATTTCGACTAGGGTTCTTGTNTAAAAGAAAGCCCCTTTATTAATTGGCGGGTTGGGGGGGTTCCGGAGTCTGAAGCCCCCAGAAGGGCAGGGACCCTTTTTGCCGGGGGGGGGGGGGGGTGTCCCGGGCCCCGGGGGGGGGGGGGGCTCTTGCTTGTGAGGTTCGGGCTCAAGGGACGGTGGACGTCATATAAGGGCCCTAATAATTAGAATAGGGTTCCTGTAAAGGGGGTAATAAGGGATCTATGAGAGGGTTCTATAGTATGGGGGCCCTGATAACTAGAATAGGGTTTTGGGGCCCATTATACTATAATTATAATAAGCAACCCCCAAAGTAGTATTGCTTCTTATTTAGGCCCCATAGTAGGTTGAAGTTCTTTAAGGCCTCTTGCATTTATCTGTGAGAAATCGTCATTCGTCGACTGCTTGCCGAGGCCAGGGAGTGCTACACCCTCAGACTCAAACTCAGAATCCTGATCCCGGCCGTCTCTTCTTGGAGGTTCACGGGTAGTTATAAGTAGGGTCATAAGTATGGTAACTATATTTAAAACCCATATGAGGGGACGTATAACCCTACTTGTAACTACCCGTGAACCTCCAAGTTGACCAGACTACATTTTCATCGCCGCCAAAGTGGGGAAGCATAGGTGGCACTGACTCGCGGACATTAATAGTAAGTCGGCATGTGGACCTGGGGACATGTCTTTTTGACCACAGACAGCTGCGAAGCACAAGAATCTCCGAAAGCATGTCAGTCAAAGTTCTCCCGCCTGGCTCCGCAGCGTGAGCACCTGAGTGCCCGAAGTGCGTGTCGAGGTGCCTGGATGTCCAACTGGACAACACGTCTGTGGTGGAGGGGGGGTTGAAGTTTAGGGAAAAGAACCATTTCCTTGCCACACCCACTCGGAGATCCTAAGCCCTGAAGTCGCTCTTTTGGAAGACGAAGCTATTGGAGAAGGAGTTCGCTATGAAGAAAACTACTACGAGCGACTCCGCCCAGAACCCTGCAGCCCTGATCACGTTAGCATGCTGAGCAGCTACAAATAAAAGCGTTTACTACTGGATTCCTTGCGGGTGACAACAACAAAAGCAGCGGCAGCAGCAGCAGCAAGAACCACAACCAGCCCAGAAATAGTAGCCGTGATCAACACTGACAGCGAGGGCAAGAAACAAAACTCGCCCTTCACTCCGAAGACGGCCGAGGCACGGCACATGGGCCAGCAGACGCTCCGCCCAACCCATGGCTTCGGAGGCTTCGGTGCCCCGGTCGGCTCCCACTCAGCCCTGGCAGCAAGAATTACAGTTCTGATCGTGAGGATCGCAGCCGGCCAGCGACTGTCAGGAAGAAACGCCAACATTCAACAAGTCTACCAGCTCGTCGGAGTATCGGACTTCATGTGGGTCCCTGCCGGGAGATACGTGTTGACGCAGGGCTACGTCCTGTGGCGGAAACCCTTTCGGCCTCCCCAAATACCCCCAAAAACCAAAAAGCTCACACTTTGAGAAGAATACGAGCTTATAATATCATCTATAGCTTTTTCTACCGTTGTGGGGTTCATTATTACAATGAACCCCTAAAGAGACCTCGTAGAACCAAGAACCGCTGCCATGCGAGGGCACCCCTCGCCTGCGAGCCAAAAGGATGCCGGCCGAGGTCGACAGACAAAAAAGGGACACCCTAAGAGGTTAGGTCGGAGGGAACCCTACCTTAACCCTGAAAAACCTACCTTTTTAGGGCTCCTTATTATGATTTCCCTATATATATCCTTAAAAGGTAGGTTATTCCGGGTTAAGGTAAGCCCTAAACCCTGAACCCCTAAATGCACGGGGTTCCGGAATTAGGCCTTTTAAGGTTTGGGGTGTGGGGTTTTGGATGATAGGGACTTAAAGTACAGCCCAGACACTCTACACTCCAAGCCCTACAACCTTAAAAGCGCTGAAACCTTAACCCCAAACCTTAGCATCGCAATCGTGAACTCCAGGAGGCGCTGAACCCTAAACCCTAAACGCACCCTGAGACCACCCCTAAGCCCCTCTTCCCTCAAACTCCACAAGCCGAGAAAACCCCAGGTCTTAACCTCAACGCAAGCCCACGGCCATGAAGGACTCGGGGTTCAGGAGGTGTAGGGCTTAGGGTTTGGGGGTTTGTGAATTTGGGGTTCGGGCTCGGGGCTCTTCCGATGAAAATCGGCCAAAACGCCAAATCTCAAAAGCTCCAGCCCGCAACACCGCGTTTAGGGTTTAGGGTTTAGGGCCAAAGCCACAAACGCCAACAGACACCCGAAGCATCTGAAAAGCTGTGCAAGCAGGGATCAGACATTGGGTTGCCTCAAATGGACAATGGTTGCACGTACACAGATATAGACTCATATAAGCGGGTGTGTAAGTGTATGTGTGTGTGTGTGCAGATCCATACACAACTCCTTCCATGTACAGATGTGAACCTTTACAAGTCTGCGCACTTTGTTAGAATGGGTCTGCAGATGGGGCATCAAGCCTCGCAAGAACGTAAAGTCCACATGCCTCCATGTATCAAGATGGAAAAAAGCCCAGCTATTTAAGTTCAAGATCATACGCTTAAAAACGGCTTATCCCATCCTCCAGGGTCCAGGACCACTTTCCGAAACTGAACTTTATCGCATAAAGCTGGGGCTCTGAACCCTAACGGCCCTAACGTTTAGTATATTGGGTTGTGGTCTGTTCCACTAATAATTAAACATTGCTCCGCCACACCAAACAAACGTGGGACCTGCAAAATGTGGCCTCTTGCAGACGAATGTCCGCTCAAGAACAATGGCCATGTGGGATTCCGTGGCAACTTAGGGGAGGCCTTCTGATCCTTGTATGAAGTACCTTATCAATCAATCCACGAAACGGTCAATGCCATAAATCCCTGTAAACCTGCAGCCGCAGAAGAAGCAGAACGACAGCCTTGCCCTAAAGGCATGAAAACATCCCAAGCCCAAACACTACATCCCTGGAACATCCTTGAACCCTACCAAACTAAACCACAAACCCTGGGCAGTGGGACGTACCTGACGTCACCAAGGCCATGACGTTGCAGCTCGGAGCATCTCTAAGTGGAATCGCCTCGGAGGCAGCCATTCGCCGCTTCAGGTCAATTCTGCATCCTCCGGCATTTATGGTTGATGTAGCCGAGGGGCTGAGGACTTACTCTGGGTTGTATAGGATTCTGGTAAGCTTTTCGGGGCTAGGGCTGAGTGTGGCTTTTTTGAGCAGAGCTCCTGGAGCGCACCGATTTCTATGGGAAAGCGTGGCTAAGCTTTTGGGGCTTTGGCGGTGAGAGGCATCGCTGACAGAGTTAGCCCCCAAGCCCTTTCGCCCAGCGGGTGTTGTCCTGAGCATCTCCAGGGACCAAAGGCATCGGAGTGGCTCGGATTGCACTACAGAGGCCACAAGAGTTATATTGCAACATGGCCATAAGGTTACTATATGGGAATCTTTATTCGTCAGTTGCTATAGTATGCTGTGCCGGGCTGTGAAGGAGCTACGAGATGTCGCAAAAGATTCTATAGAAGCCTTGGCCAGCCTTAACGCTTAAGACCCCCTAGACAACCTAAACCGGCAATCCCTGAAGCGCCAGAATTCGGGAACTTCAAGCCATAAACCCGATCGCCTAAACCCGGAACCCCTGGCCCTAAACCCCTACACCCTAAACCCCAAACCCACACATAAATCACCTTATGGAACCCTTCTAGCACCTTTGAAGAAAGAAAACATGTTTTGGAGGCCTCAAAAGGTGGGAATGAAGGTAGGTGGGATTAAGGATCCCTTACATAGGGACTCTTATTTCGGGATTACCACACCTACCTTCATCCCACCTGTTGAGGCCCCTGAAACCCTAAACCCTAAACCCTAAACCCTAAACCCTAAAACCCTAAACCCTAAAACCCTACACCTGAAACCCTAGACCCTAAACCCTAAACCCTAAAACCCTACACCTGAAACCCTAAACCCTAAACCCCTAAACCCTAAACCCTAGACCCTAAACCCTAAACCCTAAACCCTTCAACCTTCCGGCCATGGGGCGTTGCACTCATCGGCATCCCGCCAAGTCCCCACCAAGCTTCCGTTGAGATTCCGACCTTTGCCGGCTTTTCCGGGTGGGTTTCGGGTTTAGGGTTTAGGGTCTAGGGTTTAGGGTCTAGGGTTTAGGGGTTTAGGGTTTAGGGTTTAGGGTCTAGGGTCTAGGGTTTAGGGTTTAGGGTTCTGCCAGGGAGAGTTCGGGATTCTGTAAGCGATCTACAAAAGATCTGCAATGGATCCATACTGGAGGTCTGGAGGGCTTTGGATTCGGGAGGGCTGGGTGTCGAGTGTGTTGGTGCTTAGAGCTTCGGGGGCTGATAGGGCTTACAGGGTTTAGGCTCATAGGGCTTGCGGTTCAGGGCGTCAGGGTGAAGGAAATAGGGTTGAGCGTGTGGTTTAGAGGTCGGGGTTTAGGGTCTTAGAGATTAGGGCTTAGAGATTAGGGCTTGGACTCTCGGTATTTCCCGTTTAAAAGTTCAAGGCTTGGGGATTTGGGGCTTGCAGTCTCTGCGAAGCTTCGAGAACATTTTGCGGGCACTTTCTCGAACTCTACACTGCCCGCATAGGGTGCGCATATAGGGGGTTCGGGGTGGGGGTATGCAATGCAAAGGCCACAAAATCGCTACACCCCACACCTCTCAAGCCCTCGACCGCCCAACCCCGAAGCCTCGAAACCCTGGCCCTGAAAGCTTGCAGCAACCCCACCCGAACCACAAACAAGCTCCACAGGACTCTCGCAGAACCCTGCAAAACCCTTGCATCCTACAAGTTAAGCCCAGAACCCGAAGCCCTACAATAAACCCCCGAAATGCATCAAAGCCCCCTAAACCCTAAACCCCTCGTCCCCAAGCCCTGAAACACATCCCAAAAAAACCGAGGGAAGGGCTCCGAACCTTCACTTCCCACGCCTGCGCCAGCGAAAGGGCTCAGGAGAGGGGGCTTCTTCGGCAACTCTTCAAGGGGCTCTTAGGGGGCGTTAGGGGTTTAGGGTTTTAGGGTTTAGGGTTTAGGGCCTTAGGGCTTTAGGGCTTAAGGGTTTAGGGTTTAGGGTTTAGGCGGGTTTTGCGTCGAGGGCTCTGGGGCTCGAGGGCTGAGTCGGACACTCCCTCGGCTCCCATGGCTTGGCTTCTGCCGGAGCTTTCGGGATGTTCACTTCTATGTAGCTTTAGGTCGCTTAGGGTTTAGGATTTGAATAAAGTGTACTGTTGGGCTCTTGGGGTTAATAGGGGTCACCTCGACGAGTAATCGGGGGCAGCGTAAGTTTTGAGTGCCGGGGCACGGGGGAGGGAGCTCCTGCATGATCCAAGTAGGAAGAATCCGAGAAATGCGCAGAGTTATCATGGAGGGCTTCTGGTTTGGGATCTCGAGAGAAGGTATGAACCGCCTTTACGACAGAAGACAAACCCTTACTGGTAAAAAATTGTATGAGTGCCGCGTCTGCAGTCACAGGCTTATGGGGTTTTGGGGCATCTCAGGTAAAGGCTGAGGGCAGACGGATTTAGGGCCTTGAGGTTTCATGAGTTTGGGGTTGGATGTCTTGAGGTTTCCGGGCTTAGGAATATACCTGAAATTATAGGGGCTTTCACATTATGGTTTAAGGTATAATCCTTAATTAAGGGGTATTGGGCTGTCTGAGTTCTCAGGACTTGGGGGTTTGGGGCTCGGCACCTGAAACGCGCAGTCGGCCGAGGTGAGACCAGGAGACCAGGCGATAACAAACCTCGGCGGCCGCATGTCGGACAGCTTGCGGTAGTCAATCAAGATCATACAATATGATAATATGTATGTTCTAGTGTTAGTGTGTATGCATGTGTATCTCTATGTGTGTATACATAAATATATACATATATACATATGTATATACATATATATATATGTATATGTATACATAATAAAGACTCGATATAAAGCATAGTGTAATAAGTAATGTACCGCAAACTCAGGAAGTGCGACCGGACGTAAGGGCCCTGGCTGTGTGTCGCCCGGCTCAACAATGACAATGCTCCTGCGGAAATCTCCCAAAGGCTCCATGTACCCATATAGGGTTCCTTTAAAGGTTCCTTTAAAGGGTTCTATAAGGGTAGCATAAGGGTATAGGGTATAAGGCTCCATGTACCCATATAGTATATACTTAGGCCTTAAAGTAGTCCCTATCCTTAAAGTAGTCCCTATATAGGTACTTTAAGGCCTAAGTATATACTATATGGGTACATGGAGCCTGGTCGTAGTTTCGAGACCCCCAAAAATCTTTACGATTAGGTACCTCTGTTTTAGGGTTTAGGGTTTAGGGCACTGCGGGACTTCAAAAAGAACTTATGAAGCTTCCCAAAGTGCCACCTGGATTTATGGTCGGACTGAGGAAGGCACTCTTATGCTACCTCCAGGCTTAGGACGCCAAGGTACCGCAGCCCCGAACTAATGTAGGAGCCTGATTAAGAAACCTGGTTCTTTATATGAATCCTAACATTTTGTGGCTGTAGGAGCAAGGTTTCTTAATCAGGTTCCTACATTACCCTCCATGTGAAATGCCAGTCTACAGACTGAACATCGACTTGCACCTCCATCCAAAAGCAACCCTTAGGGCTTAGGGCTTTAGGGCTTTTAGGGTTTTCAGGGCTTTAGGGCTTTTAGGGTTTTCGGGGCTTAGGGGTTTAAGGGTTAGGCCATCAAGGCACAAAGAAAGGCGGGAGAACCCATTGCGCTCATGAGCTGGAGATCCGAAGCCCCAGAGCACGCGGAAGCCCCCTCTGCGTGGCCTCTATGGTTCCAAAACGCCTTGAACCCTAGCCTCAACAGGCTTCTTTGGGCCTTTAGGGCTTACCTGGGGCTCCTCTTACCCCAAAAACAAGCGGTCGCCAGAACAAAACCCGGTTTTACAGTGTGTTACCTACTTTTAGTGGGTAGGCAGCCAAGAAACCCGCAAAATCCTTCTTACCNTTACCTGGGGCTCCTCTTACCCCAAAAACAAGCGGTCGCCAGAACAAAACCCGGTTTTACAGTGTGTTACCTACTTTTAGTGGGTAGGCAGCCAAGAAACCCGCAAAATCCTTCTTACCCACTCCTTAATCACAGAACCCATGAACATAACGTATATCAACCCTGATGCCTTTAAAAGCCCCCTGAAACTCCAGCTGCCAGGCCTGCTGAGCATGATCTTGCCGCTCGAAGGTCCAAAAGATACGAAGTGTGGACATACAAAGCATGTACATCATAGGCCTTGTGGCATACGGTTGACATAGCATTGAAATTCGTGTTGCAAGAGATTTACAAAGATAGCCGAGGTACATTTGAAGGATGCCAGGACTTAATCTAGAAGGTACATGCAGGACTCGATCCCAGACCTTGAATAATTCAGTGCATACACACGCGCCTTTTATGGCTGCCCTGCTCGTACTGCTGGGATCTCAGCCGAAAGTTCACTCACATGTGAGCTGTCTGNGATCGATCGATGCTCTCCCTCATGCAAGGCTCAAGTAAGTAGGTGTTCGTGATCGCAAGTTTTACTTCGGGTCATGCCGAAGTGTGGAACGAACATCAACGGGATTGCAGAAGAGTGGGCAGCCCATGCAGAGCTGCTACGACGGATCAATACGCAGAAGCGCTTGATTCTGGCTCCGAATGATGATGATGATTTGAAAGCTTGCAACAATCATTGCGCCTACAATCACTTAGCTTTGCGGCCTTGTCTCGAACGCATTGCAAAGAATCCGACGTGGCAGCTGTTCCCGCTTGTCAAAGTTGAGAAGGAGCTACATGTCAGCAACCAAGCCTATCGACCCCCCAAAGCTGAACCACAGCCTCCATTGAGGACTTCCACAACAATCTACACACATCGCATCAACAAACTCTGAGAATAAATTTCTTATGCAATATATACATATACATGTTGTATGGGGATAGAACAATGCATTACGTATGAAACTAGATCTAGTTGTGTTATAACATCTAGTAGCAAAGCTGTAGACTCATATGAAACCAGCCGAGGTTGATCATCTTCTTCAAGAAGGTCAACATTAACATGAAGCAGAACGATGTGCACCTGGATGCCCTCTGGCTGAAATCCATGTGCTCACATGTGAAGATGAAGGTTCGCAAAGGCCAGCCCGGCATGGACCCGTGGATCCTTTCAGCACATGTTTACGTGGTACTAACTATATATAGATCCCAGTATGTATAAAGATGTAGATAGACACCAAGTTAGTTTATAGCTTCACAAACCTCACAGTTTAAGGATGATGACTTCCTTGCTCTTCAGCGCATTTTGGATCCCACGATGCCAGCCCCCCTCAAGCGGTTGTCGAAGTCATCGTCGGCCGCACCTTCCGTGGAGGATGGTACTGTACATGACTGTACATGTGTCTTTGCATGCAGAGTGTGTGTGCAATCCCGAAGTAAAACGAATCATGTATGCATGTATGGTTCTTTGGAAAAGCTTATATGCATGTGCATACATAAAGGCATGTCGTGCGTTCTAATTATTCGAAGATCCTGCTGTGTCGAAGGACTCCGATCCCGAAGGCGGAGAAGACGATGACGATGATGATGATGATGAGGGACATGCCGTGCATGAAGTGAAAGATGGTGCCAGTCCTGATGAGGGAGCCTCGGAGGAGGGAGCCGCCGGGAAGGTTCTTGTGGAGAGCAACCCCGTGAAGGTTGAGGCCAAGGGTTGGGTGGACCTGCCCCCAGTACGCGACCGTGACCATGGAGCCAGCTTGCGCAGCAGCCCGTACGGCAACAGCGCACGCATGAGTGAGAACCTTCAGCGGCTCTGTCGCTTGGAGCGCCTGAAGCTGGAGATGGAGAAGACCCGAAAAGCTTTGCTTGAACGCAGGAGGCACATTGCTGGAAATCGCTTCTACTTACATATAATCATTGTCAACAGTCAACAATCTGAATAAATGGCACAAAGTCGGTGTAGCCCTACAAAGCAATCTTCAGGAGCAGTCCGGGTTCGGACGAGTCAAGCGGCTCAGGCAGGATGGTGGCAGTATCATTTGGGTGTATGGGACTTGGTGTCTGCCTCAAATCCATGTAGCCGTGAAAAGTTGTTCATGCTGTAGTTTTATTGCAGGACCACCAGTTGTGCACAAGTATGCCTTGGATACTGACAACACGTATGTCGAGGAAAACATGAACGATGAGCCTGATGCTGTGCCGCCCAGCCAGCCCGTGCCAGTCAACAGGCGATTGTTTGAGGATGAAGCAGCAGGCCCACCTCCACTTCCAGATGCGGCCCCGGCTGCCGACAGTGCCCGTGTGCTTGATCTTGTGAGTCCTGTGAAGGATGAGAAGGAGCCGGAGCCTTCCAGACCTGTTGCCAGGCCTTTGTTGAGGCTCAAGAACACACTTGCCAGTGCGGCCAATCGCAAGCGCGAGCTTGGCTTGATCGATAGGAAAGGCAAGAAGGCGAAGACCAAGCCCTCAGAGTCGGACGCTGAGGCTGAGGGGGACCGAAGGCCATCGATGCTGATTTTCCCAGTTCCGGAATTCCAGCCTGGCTACCGCCAGGAGCAGGATGAAGGGAATGAAGGGTGTGCTTCTGAGCCTGAGAAGCCCAGTGCAGACGAGGCCTTCCTTGACCGCCGCACGCAGTTGAAGTTGAATCCGGAGGGCAAAGCCAAGGCCAAGGGAAAGTCAAAGGCCAAGGCCAAGGCCAAGGCCAGCGGAGCCCGTGCAAAGGCCGAGGCCGAGGAGGAAGAGGATTTGGCGGCTGACAATGACAGTGCTGCCGGGGGATCCAAGGACGGCTTGGTTGGTAAAGGTACGGGCAAGAAGAAGGGTGGCTGCAAGGGTAAGAAGAGTGGCAAGGCCAAGCGAGCCAAGGAGGCCAACCTTGATGAAGAGGCGGATGGCCACGAGGGGGCCTGCTCTGACCATTCTGATGCTGATGAGGAGGTTGGCGCTACCGAAGCTGCCCCGGCTGCTCGCAAGGCCTCAGGGAAAGGTAAGGCCAAGGCCAAGGGCAAGAGTATGGGGAAGGGCAAGGCCAAGGCGAAGGCCGCCGCAGGCTCTGCACATGTTGCCCCCGCTCCTGCCGCTCTTGCGGATCTTGAGCGAGAGGCGGTAGCCGAAGGGGCTGCTCGCAAAAGACTCGTCTCCTACCCCTCCGTGAAGGATCCCAGCGAGGTTATGGAGTTGCTTCAGGGTGAGGACATGATGATGCGGATTGTTCTCGACATGCTTGCAGCGGCCGATAACGAGGAGAATCAGGGCCCACCCACCGTGAAGACCCTCCCACGCTACACCTACTTCAACCTCAGTGTCTACTGGACCAGAAGTGCAATCGGGCTTATCAGGCGCAACCCCAAGCCTCCCCACACCTACATCGGGACGTTGAGCTCAGCAAAGCTCGACATGATGTCCGTGGCGATTGAGAGCATCTCACACATGGCTCCATGGTTTGAGATTGCAGGTTNGCGCAACCCCAAGCCTCCCCACACCTACATCGGGACGTTGAGCTCAGCAAAGCTCGACATGATGTCCGTGGCGATTGAGAGCATCTCACACATGGCTCCATGGTTTGAGATTGCAGGTTTACAGCTAATGTTCGCATTGACGTTGTGGTTGTGTGTGTGTGTGTGGGTGTGTGCATGTGTGTTGCAACCAGTGGTGCTTACTAAATTTTGCACATGCATGCAACTTTATATGTACCTCGTATGTATGTACAGTATGTACGTATGTTCTGATGCGCCAAGTATGCATTTATCCTTCGTTCCCACATGAAAGCCACAGGGAAAAGCCTTGAGGAGATTTAAATCCTAGACCAGTGCTGTCCTAGGCTGCTTTTTCTCTTTACATAGTGTTANGCGCAACCCCAAGCCTCCCCACACCTACATCGGGACGTTGAGCTCAGCAAAGCTCGACATGATGTCCGTGGCGATTGAGAGCATCTCACACATGGCTCCATGGTTTGAGATTGCAGGTTGACAGCTAATGTTCGCATTGACGTTGTGGTTGTGTGTGTGTGTGGGTGTGTGCATGTGTGTTGCAACCAGTGGTGCTTACTAAATTTTGCACATGCATGCAACTTTATATGTACCTCGTACGTATGTACAGTATGTATGTATGTTCTGAAATCTAGAAGAATGCAGCCCTCACATATACACACTACCAGGTTGCCTGGCTGGGCGGTGATGGCCCGGAGCTTCGCTATGCGCTGGATTCAGATGAGTGTGTGAGAATGAAGGTGATGCTCAACGACTGCGCCAAGTATGCATTTATCCTTCGTTCCCACATGAAAGCCACAGGGAAAAGCCTTGAGGAGATTTAAATCCTAGACCAGTGCTGTCCTAGGCTGCTTTTTCTCTTTACATAGTGTTANTGCGCCAAGTATGCATTTATCCTTCGTTCCCACATGAAAGCCACAGGGAAAAGCCTTGAGGAGATTTAAATCCTAGACCAGTGCTGTCCTAGGCTGCTTTTTCTCTTTACATAGTGTTAGCTAGAAGACTTATATATGGGTGTGTGAAGCTCGGCTGGCTACGTCGCTACCTTCACCAAGATTATACTGAATACCAGACTATCAATGTGAAAGGTGTTAATAATATTTCTACTGTAGATGCATGGCAGCCTGGTGTGTGCTAGAGCCACAAGCTACTCGGTTAGAAGCTGTACAGGGAGTGCTGTGTACACAGCGCGGCTTAGCTCTCTGATCGTGGGACACAGCGGTGTGCACGAAAGGTGTTTTTGTGCCGCAGGTGTTTCATGTGCCGTGCAACAGCCCGTACGGCTGTCGAGCTCGCTTGTGCGATCTGTGCACTTCTGGAGTCTTCGAACAACGGGGCAACAAGATCCTGCGAGAAAAGATCCCTGCTCTATGTCACGATCGTTGCTGCCAGTGTTCACAAGTGCAGTCTTCACATGTGCATCGGAACGAACTTGTACTGTATGCTGCTTCCTCCCTCCAATGATGTCTGCCTGGCCTGACGCTGAGGTCGAGTGACGATGGCTACGAAGCGGAAGGCCTGGCACATGAAATTGGTGGGCCAACAGAAGAAGCAAAGGACGCATGGTGGGTCTGGCTAGTTTACATATACCCTTACGAGTTTTAGTCATGTCTGTCTGCAGCACGGCATGTCTGATCGATGAGCTTAGCTTGTTTCAGAGCCCTGCTGCCACCAGCAATCACCGCAGATTTCTGATTGCATTGGTAACTGTGCTACAGGACTGCATGTGGAAGTTTAAGTAGAGCTGGCTAGTGTGTTACACCGTTGCCATCACCATGCGGCTGACCTGCATCGTGGAGCTTTTGTGGCAGCTGCAGCAGCTGGATGCCCCCAAGGTCAGCAGCCCCAGTGTGTCGAAGATGCCTAGGCTTCTTTTACAATGTGGCCCCATAGTCTTCAAGATCAGTCAGTCCCCTACTTTAGACCATTTGTGCCCGTATACCGATAGTGCAGTATGTACGCATCTCGAATATCAGCATCTATATACATGCTGTTAGCACGGGCCCCTGGTTGCTCATGACTTCTATACACAGGTTTGTGTAGATCACAGTATACAGACATAGATACATACATACATACATACACGCATGCATGCATGCATGCATGCATNCTGTTAGCACGGGCCCCTGGTTGCTCATGACTTCTATACACAGGTTTGTGTAGATCACAGTATACAGACATAGATACATACATACATACATACACGCATGCATGCATGCATGCATGCATACATACAACATGCATATGTCGTATCCATATACATACATACGTGCATACATACATACATACATACATACGAACCTACATGGAGGCCACACACATAAACAGTTATATATATACATATACATATATTACTTGTTCTACACACATACATACACACACACATGATGTCTGACTAGATAATCTATTGATTCTGTCCTCCCACATCAACTCGCGCAATCTAGGACTGCACACTAAATTCTCAAACAATGCATTGAGCCCTAGTTTAACTCATTGTATATAAAGCCCAGTCTTGCCTATATACCTNCAATCTAGGACTGCACACTAAATTCTCAAACAATGCATTGAGCCCTAGTTTAACTCATTGTATATAAAGCCCAGTCTTGCCTATATACCTTTGAAATAGATTAAAATACATCTATATATGTATATACGAACATAATATATATGTTTAAACTGATCCAAGCCATCGAAAACATCAAATACAGTGGAACAGGACTACGTATGTATATAGGTCTGAGCATAGGAGTAGGGGACCTATCACTGNTATATACGAACATAATATATATGTTTAAACTGATCCAAGCCATCGAAAACATCAAATACAGTGGAACAGGACTACGTATGTATATAGGTCTGAGCATAGGAGTAGGGGACCTATCACTGCAGGGCCCATGTAGTTCATGGGTATATGGGGACACAGTAAGTAGCTTCCCGGGTTCATGCGGATTTGAGTAGGTGTTCTGTAATAAGTTCATGCAGGGATTCTCTCGAGCATGAACCCTGAAAAGCAAGAGCCGCAAACCAACGCGAGTAACCGAGTTTATTGCAAGCACCCTTAGAGCACGGACCGTTGATGTTACGCAAACCCTCATACAGAACCTAGAAACCCAGACCCTCGATCGATCTGGTTCACTTACGGCAACCCGGTAGTGTCTCTCAAGTACGCAGATGCTGCATGCAGTCATTAGTACGGTAGCTACCGTGCCACGGTACTTGCAATTAATGTACCTCAGAACGCTACGTGGACACCTCACAGGTACTGATGCTGGCTGTGCTCCTGTTGGCCTGGAGCAGCAATGTGCAGGCTTTCCAGGAGGCGCTTTTGTAGACTCCGTATTCAGCAAAACCAGCAAATCTTCTTGCTGGAGTTTTGATGTAGTCGCTTACACAAAGGCCTATGGGTTCATCGAGTTCTACGCAGGGAAGGCTGCCTGCAGCTCGTGCATGAAGCTCGCTGGCGTCCCTACTGCATCCTTGGACATTACATACCACATCGCCCGAGCCGGCAAGCAGAACTATATGGACATCCTCACCGACGCTGGAATGGGGTACCATGGTACACATTATCTGCCTAACATGTGTAGCTCAAGGTTCCCAGGAGGTCTCTCTTGGAAAACATTTACATAAGACTCGTCATGGCCAGGGATCCCAACCTTCATCGAGTTCTTGGGGACTTGTTTGAGCATTTCGGGTCAGCTTTATTTTGAGGGTAGATTGCAGGTGTCTACTACATACTACATGATTACATATATTGCTTGGCCTACAATATTTGGGCGGAGTCCATAGTTTCAGCCATAAGATGATATTAGAAAAAGTCACGTGGAGGGAAATACAAATCAGAGCGGGGTCATGGGTGCCAGGGTGATTAACATGTTCGTCGGTGTATGTATGTACACAGTGAATATTATATATATATATANTATATATATATATAAATATTGTATATATGTATATACACATATATAGACAGTGCATATAAAAGAATAGCTGTCTGAGAACCACAGGGAAAAGAGCGAGAGCGAGAGAGCCCACGCATGTGCTAAAGAAAAACATACATGTCTGCATATCTACGCATGTGTGTGCATGTATATGTATGTGCTTTTGTTTCTGCACATATGCACATGTGTTTCTACACATAATGTTACATGTTGAAGAAGTTGTAAACCAATGCCTTGAAGTCCCAGGTACAGGGTGGCCTATAACAGATCCCTTTGTCTTAAAACCACACAGTCTCTTGCTAGGTCAGAAACAATTTAAAACCCTGCGGCAGAGACCTAGGTACATCTATCACCCCTATGGCACCCCAAGCTTTATATATACACGTATGCAGCCTCGTCCCGCCCAAGGCTCGCCATTCTGTCGATCTTGAACGTCAAGCCATCGGGCCTGGTCTGGATTGGGCAAAAGTGCTCTAGCTTCTGTGGTGTCAATCGCGGCACCAGTGGTCGAAGCTGTATTTGTGGGCTTGGTAACACAGAGTATCCAAGTGTACAAGAGGGCAACCTCATGATGTCGCGGAGACTAGACAGGAAGGATCAGCATTATATCTGTCTTGTTTGCCTAGTTTGCTCTAAGTTCCACGCATTGACAGCAATGCTGCAGAATAATGTTGTTGTTGATTCTTTCCTGGGGCCCTTCCTGATCTCTGGGTAGCTAAGGACCTGCATCCTCATATACCTCGCTGAAGCCTGTGGCCTCGTGTGGGTTTTGGAACAACCCAAGAACTCCATGGCAGAACACCACCCCCGGTTCCGGTCTTTGCGACATGTGATGCCAGCCTAGACCTCGATTTGCTTTGAAGTGTTTGCTCACAACTGTGAAAGTATGTATGAACAGGATAATCCGCAAAACAAGCTTGCTGCTGCTCAGGTTTGGCGGACTTCGTTCTGGATGGCCCACTACGATTCCCTGACGCCCAAAGGCCACCTCTTGTATTCCAACTCCCAGGCCATAAACCTGTTCGATATGGGTCGTTTGTGTCGAAAGACACTGCAGAAAGGTCTTCACAGGACATGCAAATACTACACCGACAAGAACGGAGTTGCGAGGTTTACGGCAACGAAGCACCTAAAGAAGACTGAGATTCTTGGTATGTTTGTGGACACAGCTGGAGCTAATTAGTCCAGTATATATATATATANCTACACCGACAAGAACGGAGTTGCGAGGTTTACGGCAACGAAGCACCTAAAGAAGACTGAGATTCTTGGTATGTTTGTGGACACAGCTGGAGCTAATTAGTCCAGTATATATATATATACATATGCATCTCTATATATATACACATCCACGATCGATATATAGCCAAGTAGGAAAGTGCATGCATATATATATATATATACACACACACACGTATATACGTATATAGATCTTTGCGAATATACAGCAAGGTTTTTCATTGCATTTCGGTCATGTCTTCTTTCCGGTACTTCTATGCTTGTACACATTTGCCATTTGTTGNCACACACACACGTATATACGTATATAGATCTTTGCGAATATACAGCAAGGTTTTTCATTGCATTTCGGTCATGTCTTCTTTCCGGTACTTCTATGCTTGTACACATTTGCCATTTGTTGTTGGGGATGTTGTGTGGCTTTGTAAGTGTGAACTCGAAAGGATATGTGTGTTGCAAGAGGTGTTTTTGCACACATATATATATATACAAATATATGCATACTTGTAACCATCTAGTTAGTTATATGCACATATGTATGTGTAGGTGAGATCATATGTATCTCTAGGTGAAATAGTAGACAAGCATGTACATATAAAAGTCATTGTTTGTGGGTTCCCGTGCATAGCTCTAAAATTCAGTGTGCTTCTATGCTTCCATGTGTCACCATATACCATCTATATGCTTCCAGGCATCTATGCATGTGTAGTCCATGTTGCTCCGTGTTTGTTCGCCAAGCATGTGTCTGTGTGTGTGTGNAGTGTGCTTCTATGCTTCCATGTGTCACCATATACCATCTATATGCTTCCAGGCATCTATGCATGTGTAGTCCATGTTGCTCCGTGTTTGTTCGCCAAGCATGTGTCTGTGTGTGTGTGATTACATTTGTCTGTGTGTATGCATACTTACACATACAGTTGTGCAACAGTAAGTAAGGCTCTCTCTCTCTCTATATATATATGTATTATGCAGTTTTATGCATATATACATATACATGTACATATTCACATATGTATCTACATGTCTGTGCTTGTACTTAGGAACACGATCGAATATATGCACAAAATGANCTACACCGACAAGAACGGAGTTGCGAGGTTTACGGCAACGAAGCACCTAAAGAAGACTGAGATTCTTGGTATGTTTGTGGACACAGCTGGAGCTAATTAGTCCAGTATATATATATATATACATATGCATCTCTATATATATATATACACATCCACGATCGATATATAGCCAAGTAGGAAAGTGCATGCATATATATATATATATATGCACACACACACGTATATACGTATATAGATCTTTGCGAATATACAGCAAGGTTTTTCATTGCATTTCGGTCATGTCTTCTTTCCGGTACTTCTATGCTTGTACACATTTGCCATTTGTTG